>VMBQ01005767.1:5556-60449 GCA_007657795.1 Dreissena rostriformis
ATATATAAAGAACATATATTCCGTAAGCTGGATCAATTTAAAAAAAAAAGTAGCTGATGTATACTAAAATTATAAAATTGCGTGCACTAATTTGCCTAATTTGCTTAAAGGGAACTATTTTAGTCAGTATTTTAGCATTTCCTTAAGAGTATCTTTTGTAAGTCGTGTGTATGCAATAAATATACCTAAGGTCGGAAACATGTCCCTGACATTCGTTTACTTAATAAGCATACATAAATCTCTTTCAGTGTTACATATGACTATCTTCCATTCTGTAGCATGTCTTTTATTTGTAAAATTTAAAACTTATCAGTACATTTAGTGGGTTACTTGTATCAGCTGAACTCACATGTATAATGACTAACGTAGCATGTTAAAATGCATTCGTCGACTCATGTACATACTTTGTACATACTGGTACATAATCAATTCATTAGAAAATGCATGTAATATTTCATAACGCTTTGGCATTTATGTTGATGTTCCTAACTTATTATAAAAAAAATAATAATAGGATAAATGCTCGAAGTGCGGGGGTCACGTGATCACAATCGATGACAAGAACGAACAAGAGTGGATGGAACTACAACTGTCAACTACAACAGGTAACTACGGTTTTATTGTATACACGTTCAATGTACTATATGGATGAGGAAATGATATCCTCCAACATAGCATTATATGTATTGACAAAATAAAACATATGAACAATTTATCGGTCACATACGTGTTAGTTATTTTTCAATTTATGTAAATGTTTTTTTTTCACAAACAGAGTTGAACCCATGCGCATGATTACTTATATCAAATGATACAATGTGCAACTCAGTGCCGCGAACGGTTGTACAATTATTATTTCTGAAAATACTCATCATACGTGTGCATTCTGTGGTAACGTATGCAATGGTTACATAAGGTACACTCACATTATATGTTTAATTGTGAGCATGGAAACAAACACTACCCACGTTGTTAAATCTATTTGTAAGTTTTATTGTATGGTTAAGAATGCGATTTTTAGTGTGCTATTAGATACAAATGATTTTAACCGTTTTTCCTTCAATAAAAACAAACTGTGAATAAACGAAAGTCATCGACCGGTTCATCTCGTTGGCACAGTTCCTAAACTTCCTTAAAATTAGCGTCATCGGAACCCAATTTAATTATTGAGAAATATCAAATGATTATAACATTATATGTAAAATAACACATATTATTGACATAATTTCATGTTTTGCTCTAAATATTTTACTATTAAATCCAAATATGAGCGAGAGTATTTTGGGCTTGCGGCGCAGAATTACAATACAACACTGGAATGGGAATTTGAAATTCAGGAACAGTAGGTTGTGCTGTACATATAATTTATATGCAACGCACTGCTGCATAATATAGAATGGAAATTTCTTATTATGCAAAAATAAAATATACGTGATTCTAACACTAAACGCGACTTATTTCTATAGACATAGAAGGAAATCAAGTATTGGTTACACAGCAATAGTTATGGGCGGAGCTTAATGTTTCGAAAATAGTTCCGAATAAATAAAGTCTATTAAAGAAAATATTGCAGTAAAATGCACGTGCAAAAATCCGCTCTAAAAGAAATGTAATACATGTAGCATGTATTTAGATGTTATGAAACAACACATTGTATATTTGGTGATAAGTGGCATAACCACGCCTACAAAGACTGTAATTTGTTAGGAAACGTTATTAAGAAAACATTTATAGTATGTCGGCTTTTCAGTAGCATCAATAAACGTGACGTCATTTAGTTTCTACGAATTTCGTTCTCAATGAAAGTGACGTCATTTGCAGAATATATTTGAATGAAAACAACGTCATATGTTTGTACAATTGAATGACGTCACTAAATAGTATATTTTTTATTTGTACTAAGAAGGGCGGAGTATTGAAAAATATAATTCACGTCCAAAAGCTTGAACCAAATCAATCAGAATCGTGTTAGAATCGAAATAATAATTTTCTTTGATGGTTTGTTGTCGAATAACCCAAGGTAAGGAGAATAGATCCGTGTTATCAAATCACTCGTGCTTCGCAATCGTGATTTAATTCCTACGCATCAATACTCCTTACTGTGGGTTATTCGACAACAAACCATGATAGAAAAATATTATTTCTTTAATATATTGATTAATGAAATTATCGCCAACTAGAGTGTTCACTAGCTTTAATTGCGTATATTTATATATATATATATTCTTGCAGATGCAGGTTATGCCTTCTGGTTAGGCATTGAACACAAAAACAACCGCATTTATAAGAGAACACTTGATGGAACAGAAGTGTCTTACTTCAATTGGGGTCTTGGCCAACCTAACGACCAAACCGATGAGAAGTGTGTTACCGCCGGAATTGATCAATTATGGGAATGGTCGGATGTTAAATGCAACAACGACAACGACAAATATGTAATCTGTGAATTACATATTTGATTTTATTTTTATCGATAGGTTCCTACTTGTCTGTCATTTTGTTCAACACTTTTCAGGCAAGGTAATCGGATAAAAAAATATAAAATTTAATATATTGTTTGCACATTTTAATGGTTTATACAAATTCCATTATTTGAAATATGTGAAACGTGTATTTTTCGGATTTTTTTTCTTCTTTTATTAAGGTATTTATTTGAAACTGTCACCAACTGGCCTAGCTTTCTTGCAAGTTTCTTTCGAACTAAAAACAGATTAATAGCATGTAGGTTGTATGTTATAATAATTACATATTGTATCAGAACATAAGGATGTTTGTATTACAATATATTATACAAGAATGGTATTTCGTAGCGATTTTGAAAGAGCGCGTTTAAGCATGTACATTCTACTGCACAATTTTCCGGAATTCTGGACCATTTTCAAAACATTACGTTCCGCCATTATCATTGAAGAATAATTCACAGTTAATTTCCTCTTTTGTCTACGTAAAAAAGGAAACAAGTGACATGCCTTGGTAGAGTTTTCTTATTTCAAACGTGAATATTTAATTTAACCGATAATATTAAGAATGTCCGTTATCCTAGATTTTATCATTCCCATTGGTGTCATGGTACGTTCCTTGGCAAGAATGCGAAAAACGTGTACACGTATTTTACACCAAAACATTTCTCATACAGACGCGTTTCATCGATTGCTAAGGGTATTATTTTGTTCTATTTTTTGTTGCTGTTGTTCTTTAAAGCAGTAATGTTTAAAACAAAACTTTGTAAAGCATGTTTCTAATGGACATCTCTCGCCGCGCAAAATGCAAATATAGCATTTTAATGGGTAAAATAATAAACTTTTGTTATTTACTATCGTGCCGATTCTCAATGCGGACACTAGAGATGCATATGGACTTAATCAGCGTTTTTGTCCGCTCGTAATCAGCGTTTTCGTCGACGTTGCATTTCTTAAACAAGAGCGCCAAGATGTATCTAGACTGCTCACTTAGTATAAGGCTCCATTACAGCTTGTCAGAATGATATAGCATGTACAGGTATGTTTGAAGACAACTGAATACAATAATCCTAAAACATATTGAGGAACAATGCAGTAATGTATTTCCTTAAAATAAGATAATAGTTAATAATAATAAGTATGGGTTAAAAAGTAACTTTACATTAAGGTCTCGTTTTCAGTGAAACATTTATTTTTTATTATGATAAAAAGATATTCCGGCACACTTTTTGAGGATTAGAAGAAATAAGTAGTGGTGGTAAAATCGTTATGAATGATATGTACCCGAATTCCGCTACACGCATGAGCACTTTTAATAACGGTACTGTAGGGTTGTGAAATTGGTATTGAAGTATGCGCTTGTTTGTTGTTTATTGTCGTCGTGAGTTAGTGATGAGTCGAAAGTATTGACTTTTTCTTAAAGTTTCATCGTCAATATATCATTGATGCATTAAAGCGTGAAAGTGGGGATATGAATTGCTTTTTATTACGTGTGTGTAATTCGAAAATGACGTTGCCATGGCCCTTAATGAGTAAGTTGGCAGTTATGGCTCACCAGACAAGTGCGTGTGTTAACAAAAGAAAATAGTTCAAGCAATTAAGTACATAAAAATACATAAGTATTTAGAAAGTCCGCGGTTTGTTATTAGATGAGCAAAACCTGTGAAATAAACGCTATTAACGGTGATAGAAACTAATGCTTGTTTACAATGTATTGGATTATATCGTATGGAGTTCCGTAAATACGAACTTTGTGTGGTAATATCTGGAATGAGGATTTAAAAAATGAATTATTTTCATTGTGGCAAAACATGATTTACGTTAACACATGTGCTTCAAAATATATCTGGACTATAAATTTAATTAACTTTTTCATATTGTGTAACATTATTTCACTAGAAATATTTAAATGTATGTTTGGTTCGTATACTAGTAGGTAGACTTTTGGATAAATTAATTGTTTTTATTGTTGTATAAAATCATTTCCCTAAAAAGGTGTACATGTTTGTTAGTATATGGCTTCTATTAACTAGCAATATGGTATAGCATGATGTCCCTTGACATGTATACATTAATGTTTGCATATTTGGACTTTGGCTCACATAAACTGTTTTAATTACGTTAAAACATTTATTTTTTGTTAACTGGTGGTGTATATGTATGATTGTGCTTGTGACTGTGGCTTAAATTAACATTTTTGTATTGCGACAAAAAATGATTTCCCGAAACATATTTTATATCTGGTTTTAATTACTATGTTTATTGTGGCAAAACTTGATTTCCATAAACAGGTGTGCTTGCATGCATATCTACTCTGCGGATTTAAGGAATAATGTTCCTTGTGGTATAGTTATTTATTTATTATCTAAACACATGTGAATATGTGTACTTTGGCTAAATGAATTGTTGTCATTTCGGCATAACACGATTTTCCTAAAAAGGTGTATCTGTATGCATGTGCATTTGTATATTGATCATTATAGTATGACATTATTTTCCTATACATATCTGCACGAATGTTTTACATGCGGAGTTTACATTATATCACCTGTTTTCATAGTGGAATAACATGCTTTCTCATAACATGTGTACATTTTTTTAGCTCACATGAGCACGTGTCGTGCTTATTGTGGGCTATTGTGGTGAGTGCCTTTTCGGCGTTTTTTGTTTTATCTCATATGTCGTGTGTCATCAACAATCTGCTTTAAACGACATCTCCGTAATTGCTATGCATAGGTTCCTTAAATTGTACATGAATGATCATTGGGTAACCCTCTGTAACTGTTCAAATCGTGTCGATCTATTGAATATATGATATCAGGGCTAAAATAGATTCTGAAACATGGAACCTTAAAAAATCTCCTCTTAACCCACAAGAAAAAGAGGTTTAGACTCGTTATGTAACATTGTATAGGGATCCTCCACCGAGTTTATTCAAATCATTCCTCTGGGGGTCACAATTTTCCTCGCCCTCATGGCACATGCGTCCCTTTTATGCATATAGTGAAAACTTTAAAAATAGTCTTCTGTGAAACCGCAAACCTAGTGGCTTGGTATTTGTTATGTAACATGTAGTTGTCCTCTACCAAATTTATCACGTTCCTGGGATCAACATTGGCCCCGCCATGATGTTAACTTGTTGTCCTTATATATATGGTGACAAAACAAAACACATATCTTCTGAATAGCAAAATCAATGAGATTTGCTATATTACATGGTGAAATGGTCCTCTACCAAATTTGTTCAAACCATTCCCTTAGGGTCAAAATGTATAACATGAAAACTTTTATTAAAAAATCACACTAAAAAACAGCAAGGCCCAGATGTTTATTAAGGTAAGTTTTATGTTGCATCATAGGATGGACCTTTAGCAAGTTCGTTCAAATCATGGCCCTGTGATCAAAATTAACTCCTCCCTGTGCGACCTTGTTTGCATAACTTGTTCATAATTGAAACCTTAAAAAAAATAAAAATTACTTTTGAAATCTTCACCTCTAAAGCAACGAGGCTAAGGGGTTTGGTAATATTTAACCTTATATCTTGGTCTCCAACCAAATGTCTTCAAATCCCGGGTTATAAGTTATTCTTATTGGTATCAGCCAACACTTTGAACAATTTTCTAACAAAGATCACCTTAGTATAATAATTTTATTTTCGGGTGAACGATTTAGGGTCATGATGGCCATTGTGTGTGTATATGCGTTTATTAATTTAATTGAAAGGACTGGCTCACATGCTAAAACGTTGCTCCATGTATGGGAATCGATACCGGGTTGTTGTGATCAAATTGATGACGCTTTTATTACTCGGACTGGGCAATTTCAACGCCGATTTAATAGGTAAAACAGTTAAGTTAATTATTCTCCAAATTGCGATTGTTAAATGATTTCTAATAAACTAAATGTCTTGAAAGTATGCTTGGAATTGGATTTCTCACCATTACATAACGAATTCTTTTTTAAATTATGTGACCAAACTTTTAACAAAAAAAAACTTAATCTGTGAACAGTCCTTTCACTGTCAACCATGAACTTGTAATCGCTTTAAATATTGTGTCAATAAATAGTATTATCATAATTTATTGTTCTTTGCATTATCGCTACCTTGTCTTGTTATTGTTATACCCAGCCAGCGAGCTTACGTTGGCCCAACGTTGACCTAACAAAGAAGTACCATGCGTTACCCAACGTAGGAATAGGACATTGGCCCAATGTAGTTTTCCACGTTGTTCACCATTGGCCCAATGCTAGAATTTTGTTTGATTGTTGGGCTATCATTGAACCAATGTTGCGCCAACCATCGCCTAACAAAAACCCAAACTTTGGAACAATCATGGCTCATCGTTTCGTCGCGTCAAATCCAGACCCCCGTAAGTCTCATTTCTCATTTTGAGAAAACGGGATTTGAAAATTTGGATTCGAATAACTTTTGTTCTGTACCAGCTACAGCTTTAAAATTTGGCATATGTGGTCAAGTTACGATAAGCTTATGGCAGGAACATTTTCATAAATATACGTATCTTTATTAGTCAATTATAGGTGTTTATATTTTGGTTTAGAGTTGATTCTTTATAAGTTTAACGACAAGGATGCTTATTATTGTTAAACTATTACAAACACAAAACGGTGTATGCATTTGGCAATGGATACACACTTGATAATACTTACATAATTAATAAAACGGCTCATTTCTGTTTGCATCGTCTTCAGCAAAATACAAAATTGCAGCGGCATGTAAAGAAAGCTGAGCGGCACACGTGGTCGATATTGTGAAATGTCATTGGCTATCGACTGACTGTACGGGATTTTGGAATTGAAAAAATTCAACGTTTAGTAACTTACGGGGTTTCAGAACTGTCAAATAAGGCATTTGTGCACTATATAAAACCACGTAAACAGTATCATTAGAAAGAGCTTTTCAAAACAATTCTAACAATACCAAATACTCTATATGGCCAAAAATTGACTTACGGGGGTCTGGAATGGAAGCGACGGTTTGCCAAGTGTGTCAAAGTAGCTTTTATCTTGAGGTCATCATTGGATCAAAAGTATGCCAACCAACACCGACTTCAATCCAACTTCAAGCCAACAACTGTGCTAGATTTGCGCATTTTTTGCCGAATGATAGAAAGTTATATTCATTGTTAGTTCATGAGTAATAAGAGCAAATGCAACCTCATGTGGAACCCCAAACCAATGTCGCATCAATCAACAAATATGCATCTCACTCAACATTTCAAGCATATCATTCTCGATCGTGGAAGTATATTTTTTAAACTTTACTCGAACTGGTGATTACCCAAGATTTAAGAACCGAGTTCAAGCTTAAATAATTAATTATCAACCAAAGAATAAAAATAAGTGTTACAAATCAACCTTGAATATTTACAAACAATTTGATTTTCAAAACAATCAAAACATAACCAAGAATATGGCTATCCATTTATCCATGAATTGTCCATTAATTGTTTAGAATATTTCATTCGTGTAAAAAAAAGTTAAACAAAACGCGTTAAATTAATATTAACCATTTGACCTTTAAAATTAATAAATGATTATTGGTAATATTATATTCATCTTAAACAATTACACCGAACAATGGTTTAGGATAAAAAAGAATACATGCATGATAAATACAAAAATATAATGAAATAAAACACATTTAAAACTAGATTATTTGTGCACGTGTTATTGGAAAAACAGAAAAAAACAAACATTTTTATATTAGTTTATAGGGAAAAATAAAACAATCGTGATATTGTTTATCTATGCGTTGAATCTTAAAGTATTTAAATATAGCACCAGCTACTTACTATTGATGCGCCGTGGGTTATGTTAATGAAATAAATCTAACTCTATTAAGACAGTGGCAAACATATGGAATTAATTAGTGTCAAACACATTTGCCAAATACAAATACATTTATTAATGACCATTATAATTTATTATTATTCGACTAAACAATTGATGCGATCGAGACCCTTAAGAGATAAATTAACACAATTTGAAAATAAATAAAATATAATGATTAATAGTTAACTCATGTCTTTACTAATCCAGCAAACAATGTGATATACAATGCAGAATTGTACACGGGGCATTTAGTAGCAAGAATAACATAATCTACAAATTATACTGTTATGTGTTTTGAGTTGCAAATAAATGTGTAAACATATTATAGAGATACAAAAAAAATATAAAAAATGTACCCATCTAGATAATGACTTTTAATTTTAAGAGCTATTTAACGTTCCATGAAACTGAAAAATTTATAATACCATGTACAGTTTTGAATTTAATAGTTGATACTGTTAAATAATAGTACTCATGATGAATGCTATTTCCCGCATACACATATTGATTATTTTACATATGAGTAATCATATTATATCAATACAAACTAATTCTAAGAAATCATTATTATTGATCAACCAATAAACAGTTTGAAATTTTGACGAGTAGGAGTAAACGTAATAAACCAGTAAAACGAGTGTGTTAATGCAAGTAGTTGATAGTCACAAATAAAACGTACATACACAGGAAGTTTATTGCACTTAAAACAATAGCGACAGCAAACATAATTTTGATTCTAAAATGCACTGACTATTATCTGGTAACTCTCTTAATAACATTTAACTAGAAGTCACAATGCCACTCCTCATAATTGAGAACACTGTTTACACTGCAGGTTAGTTTAACAATAACAAATGTGAATTTGTGCTAAAGACAAAGCAGCTGCACCATGGTTTTCAGCACATTTAATCAAAGTAGAAAAAGATCAAAGGCACGAAGTCAAGGCTTTAACGTTTTAGTTATAGGTTTAATTTAAATTATAAAGTATGTTAAGGTAAGTCTGTATGTAAGCTACTAACACACAACATGTCTCCCATAAAAAAATCTCGTTATTGGAGGGAATTTGTTTAATCTTTTAGAGACAATGACCTTGATCTTGACCCGACTGGTTCCAATGAAAACACGATGTACGTGCTAGGTTTATATGTCAATTNATTAGCTTTGCTCTGTGAAAAGGGGGTTTAACGCATGTGCGTAAAGTGTCGTCCCAGATTAGCATGTGCACTCCGCACATTCAAATCAGGGACGACACTTTCCGCCTTAACTAGATTTTCGTCAAGAAGAGTCTTCCTTTAAACAAAAAATAGAATAAAAACGGAAATTGTCGCACTTCACATGCTAATCTGGGAGGACAATTTACGCACACGCATTAAACACCCTTTTCACAGAGCGATGCTCATGTATAACGTGATGCGACTTACTTCTATTCGCCCAACCACGAACTTACTCATTCAGTACATTCCATATTTATTGCGGTGATAATATTTCAATTACTGTTAACAGCGACCTTCAAATGACCATGGACATCGTCAAGTTCACATAGGGTTTGTCACATTGTCAATATGTTGCGAACAAAGACCTATCAATATGTATATTGATAGGTCTTTGGTGGCGAAGCTGGTTTTCGCAAATTACACCCTTGGGTTCTTGTTCGTTAAATTATAAATGAAAAGTACCGTAGCGCGGACCGTATGAAAAGCGTTTCAATTTTACAATCATAATAAAACAATTGCCAAGGGGCCCACGCCTCCGTAAACAATAAATCCGGTAATTCGATCGGAACCCTACGCGAAGCTAAGCCACTCCAAACAGTCAGATGATATATAATGAGTGAGGCACGCACATTTTCAGAGTTGGCGCTTGCTTCGGACAGCAGAGTGCGATTTTAACCAGAACAGATTTGAAATTGTAGATATGTAAAACTGTATAATTGTATATATATATATATATATAAAACTGTAATTAGCAGACGCAAAATAATGGAGAGGCATCTAATAATGCTTTTAATTTGTGTTTGTGGCTCAGTGTTACAAGTTTGGACTTTGAAATACACGTCTTCGTGGAATGGAGCTCCATTAGGTGAAAACACACCACGGTTTACTCTATTCAACAAGTCGTTGAAGGAATGCTTGTACGAATGCGTGTTGCGACCATGGTGCAAAGTTGTCGGTTACCATAAGTATGGTTTTTGCGAAATATTGTTCGACACAATTCCTGATGGAGAACAACAATGCAGCAAAGCAGACTGTGACAGCAAAGCCACGGGTATGATGTTTGTCGAAAGAGAGAACATAGAATCCCAGGTATTATATGAAGTTTTAAGTATGGTAGACATTTTCGCGGATCCAGATCGTACAGTTGGTATTGTGTGGGTTTTGGTCAAAGACATATTTCTTCCTCTGTTAGCACCGTTCCTTTGATTCAAGAAAGGCGATGTAGAGTTAGTGCCTGAAATATCATCTTTAACCCATTTATGACTAGTGGACTCTCCCATCCTTCTAAATTGGATCAATTTATTTCAAAAATTAGGGATGTCTAGTACATTTATTTCTATATTTAGAATATTTCTTACAGAAATTCCTTTAAGCAAACAGCGCAGACCCTGATGAGACGCCGCATCTTGCGGCGCCTCATCTGGGTCTAAGCTGTTTGACAAGGCCTTTTTTCTAGACGCTAGGCATAAATGGGTTAAATTTGCATATCGACGGAAAATACGGTATGATATTTTCAAAATTAGGGAGTCTTTCAATACATATTTATAAAATGACTGCTTAACACATATCTCATTTTTATAGTCGTACACACTATTTATTTATATTACTTTAAAAATTCGTCGCCGGGGACATTGTTAGCGGCGCGTAAACATCTGAAGACGGTATGATGCTATGAATTAAACGTACGTGTATTAACGCTATACGCATGCACACTCTCGATAACGAGACATTCGTATAGTAAAATTGTCATTGAAGAAGAAGGCAATTTTTGAAAACTTATTTTTAATCCCACCAAAAACATTATATTTTTTTTTGCATTAAAAACAGATTTGTCTCAATCATTTTATCCATATAGGATTGATTCTAGAATTATCAACCGGGAACCAGAGAATTTGCAATGTTGTAATTAAAGAATCTATTGAGAGCGGAAAACCGACGAACGTCTCCTTACAACGGTGTATTACCGTTAAGGCTTGTTGAGTGTCGATTTAAAAAAAAGCTATAAGAAAGTTGCACCAAACTGTAAATTAAAAACATAAAATGCAAATCATTTGCATCGTTATAGTTTATGTTCACTAAATGGTTATGGTTACATTTCTGTTATAAATATTCATGATGCGTTAAGACTTACCGCAAGCCATTGACTGCTTAAAAGGGTGACAAGACATATGGGTATTTAAGAACTTAATTTCTAGTTGTTGATTATTGTGATAAAAATCATTTGTTTGTTCCCAGCGTGATTAAATGCCTTCGCATCGGAATTCTAGACCGTTATTTCAATTTAACCAAGAATTTATTTAATTCATGTGTATACTATTTAAACTATTTAATCAATACTTGTCCGCTGTCTACTAAAATCATACACAGATGCGTTTCCGTGCTTAAAAACACATACACAAAATGACGTCGGCTTCAATCATAGACATCGAGTAATTATTCAAAGTGATGTCAAAGGCTACTTTTAATACCGTGAAGACATAATGCTAATAACTGTATTTTAAATACAAAATTAAGAAAATGAAGCTTTTTGCAGACTTATATATAACAATTGCGCAAATAATATGGTTTAAATGCGTTGCGAAAAAGTAATTGTTTATCAAAAGTTCGCTTGATCGAGATTTTAAGCACGTGCATTTTACTGACAGATATCTTGGAATGTCCGAAACATTAGGCTTCGCCCATGTTTTTTTTGCAGGATATCACATATTTATTTTTCTTCTTTGTCTATCGAAAATCGCGAGTCGTGGTATAACATCTAAATAAAAACATTAGTACCATATTGTTAATTGTATTTGTATTGTCTTTTTTTTCAACAAATGTTACAACGTTGTGGATAGCTGTAAAATAAAATATTTTATCGACTTGTAACGTTACGAATTGACTGATTTTTCGCTTCAGCAGATTTTTTCTAATTAATTATTAAAGGTCAATTATTGTTTCGATCACCATTAATGAATTTTACTTTATAGTTTTATTTATATTTACAATTATTTTTACACTTTATTTACTTAATCATTTTATTCCAAAACAATTGTTTACTGCTTATTGGAAAAAAAACATCGGGATGTAAATTTGTATTGTAGAAAACGAACTTAACAATTGAAATGTACGACACAGGTTGCTCAAACAAAAGCAATCACAGTATATGCTTGAGAAGTTTTAACATTCAGTATGCAATTTAATTATTTATTTACCAATGTTTTGGATGCGAGTATTTATTTTAAACGTCTATGTGGTAGCATATGCTTATAATTATAGTTAAAACCAATTGAACCAACTTGTAATTACAACGAATGCTTAATACTTATACCAAAAATGGAAATTTAGTTACATCTTTTGTGAATGCCATTTCAACAAAGTACGTTTTTACTTATGTTTTTATATAAAAATGACTCAGTTACTTTTCCAAATAAAATCGCTCTTCTTTTTTAGCAATGAACTGAAACGATACAAATACCATGGACAATTTGGCAATGTTTTAAAAAATCAGCACCACTACATGGATTTTTATTATTCATCTGAAAACATTTCCAGAAACACGCAGTTGTTTCCTTTATTGTCCTTAGTTATTTCGCAGCAACATATTGAGACAATCTTGACTATTTTTCGTTGTTTTTAATATTGTTTTGCGTATAATATTATTTAAAAGAGTTTTATGCATTTTTTTAAATATAGTAATTTTGCCGATTTTCTTACTTTTTGAATCGTGAACGATAAACTGGATTTTCGCTAAGAAGAGACATCCTTTCAACGAAAAATTCCATTAAAGCGGAAATTGTCGACCCTGATTAGCCTGTGCGGACTGCACAGGCTAATCTGGGATGACAATTTACGCACAAGCATTATGCCCAGTTTTCTCAGAACACGCCACAAGTGTTCATGTTCCAATTTAGTGTTCGTGTGTCGTATAAATAGATATTGTTTCGGGAAATTAAAATGGAATATATTGTAGGATACCACAAAAAATAAAAAAAGAGCATTTTGTATCTGAGCGTTGAAATTTTGGCTATTGCTATAGGGAACACTGATGGTTATGGGTTTACTTTATTTCACGAAATAGTTTCGGAATATACGTTGATTTTGAGTGTATTTTGAGCTTATGTTGTATTTTATGTAAACTTCTTCTTTTGTCGTTTTAAATATAGGACAGAGAAAAGTGCGATGAAAAGTGTCCAACGGATCCTACTGGGCTGCTGAAAACATGTGGGAGCAAAGGGGCTTCAATAACGTGTGTTACAGATGGTATGTGTCAATTATAAAACAACTTATTTTGGTTTGATAAATTGGTTCATTGTATGCGTGGTGTGTTATAAAAACAATGGTGAGCTGATCAATGAACAATTAAATGTCTTCAAGTAGGTTGTCCATGAGTATGATTAAATGTGAAACTTTACAGGAATCGTTACAGACATCTAACCAATCAAAATACAAACAGCGGCACAATGATCTTAACAGTGAAACTGAATTCGTAACCTGTTATTCATACATTTTTACATGCGTTAGGTTTTGGCTCTTCGCCATTTAAGGGGATATACGTGCGTGCATGCTTAATTAGTTCAAACATGTTCGGAACATAATTATTATCTAATTTATTTGTCAAAAATAAAACTTTTTCCCGTGAAATCAACGTCATAACCGTGTACGAAAAAACAATCCAGTTTAAATTCAGTACATCATACGAATCGCCCAATGAATTGACACGTTGCTTTCCAATCGTGTATTGAATCTTTAGGACGTTAATTTTGTTCTGCATTACAATACTTGGTATCTATCTCAGCTTGTCCACCATTCAATAAGACGGACCCGAACGGAAAGTTCCTCGGGAACACGCATGAGATAGGACATAAACGCAGGTTGCAATGTAACCATGGTTCCATTCCGATGGATCTTAACAATGTGACAAGCCACTGTGAGGGCGGTCGCTGGACGAACGTTACCACTTGTTTTCATGGTCAGTTAACATTCAGTTATTGAGTGATTGAATTGCTTATTATTTCCTGTAATCAAATGTATTAAAGGGACCTTGGCACATATTCTGGCATGTTTTGAAGTGTGTCATTAAATGCTTTAAATTGATTAATGTTATCATCAGAACTTAAAGGTTCCAAAGTAAAAAAAAATCCTCGCAATGTCACACAATATAACGTTAACAAACAAACTTCTCAAATTATACAATCGTTTCGCGTTGCAACGCTTTATAATTTTCAGGTTTGTTAAATAGTCAAAAAATGCATATAATTGACATTTTAGAGCATGGTTAATGTTCAGTATTACTGTTTCCTAGCAAATATCATNAAAAAAAAAAAACATAAATACAGCTATAATTTGCAAAGCTGAAACATTTTGTTTTCAATTTTGTCAATTAATCAAAACGTGAAAAGGTCCCTTTAATATTATTTTTCCTTAATTTCCTATTTGCATCGCAATCGTATGAATTTAAAGTTCTTGTACAAATGAATATTTTTTTATTTCAATATGATACGTCAAAATACAAATATACTTGTATATACGTTCTATTTTAAATGAGCTCATATGCATACACATAATTGACTGAAATTATGCAAATGTATAGCATATTTACAAATTCCACATTGCCGAAAATGAAATCAATGTGACTTCCAAGCAGAGACACCGAAACATAAACATGAACATTTCCAAACATTATTCCACAAACATTATAAACTAATCCGCCTTCAATATTTTATTTTATTACTGTCAATTTTGAGCACGGCTGTTTTCGAAGGAAATCCGAGGTATTGTCATAGCCAGCTCGTCGTCCGCCGTCCGGCGTATGCCGCCCGCAGTCCGCGTCGTGCTAAAACCTTAACATTGGCTCTAAAATCAAAGTGATTATAGAAACTTTATTTGTAGATGCACCTTGATCAGTTCTACACGCCACACCCATTTTTAGGTCACAAGGTCAAAGGTCAAGGCCACCGTGACCTCTCATATAAAACTTTAACATAGGCTCTAAAATCAAATTGCTTCCACCTACAACTTTGAAACTTCATATGTAGATGCACCTTGATCAGTTCTACACGCCACACCCATTTTTGGTTCACTAGATAAAAGGTCAAGGTCATTGTGACCTCTAATATAAAACTTTAACACGGGCTCTAAAATCAAAGTGCTTCCACCTACATCTTTGAAACTTCATATGTAGATGCACCTTGATCAGTTCTACACGCCACACCCATTTTTGGGTCACAAGGTCAATGGTCAAGGTCACTGTCACCTCTAATATAAAACTTTAACATAGGCTCTTAAATCAAAGTGCTTCCACCAACTACTTTGGTACTTCCTATGTAGATGCACCTTGATCAGTTCTACACGCCACACCCATTTTTTAGTCACAAGGTCAAAGGTCAAGGTCAGTGTGACCTCTAATATAAAACTTTAACATAGACTCTAAAATCAAAGTGCGTCCACCTACAACTTTGAAACTTCATATATAGGTGCACCTCAATCAGTTCTACACGCCACATCCATTTCGGGGTAACTACGTCAAAGGTCAAGGTCACTGTGATCTCGTATATAAAACTTTAACATAGGCTCTAAAATCAAAGTGTTTCCACCTACAACTTTGAAATTTCATATGTAGATGCACCTTGATCAGTTTTACACGCCACACCCATATTTGGGTAACTAGGTCAAAGGTCAAGGCGCTGTGATATCTTATACACAACTTTAACATAGGCTCTAAAATCAAAGTGCTTCCACCTACTACTTCGATACTTTCTATGTAGATGCACCTTGATCAGTTCTACACGCCACACCCATTTTGGGTCACTAGGTCAAAGGTCAAGGTCACTGTGACCTCTTATATAAAATTTTAACATAGGCTCTTAAATCAAAGTGCTTCCACCTCCAACTTTGAAACTTCATATGTAGATGCACCTTAATCAGTTCTACACGCCACACCAATTTTTGGTCACTAGGTCAAAGGTCAAGGGCACTGTGATCCACGGTAATGCATTTACACAATGCTTCTAAAATGAGCGTTCTTCCACCTACAGCCTTCAGATTTTATGCACCTTTATGACCTTAAGAACCATCATATTCTCTTTTGGTTCACTATGTCAAAGATCAAGGTCATAATATGGTGTCTAATACACAAATTGCTTTTATACTTAAAGTCTGCGGAAATTTTATGAAAATTTCTATACAAATTTTAAGTCGTCACCTTATGTTACTTTATTTGATGTTCTATTTTTCTTTTCTATTAGACAAATACATTATTATCGTGAGTATGTAAGTTAGTTATTCCAATGTTTTTCAAATACCAAATGCATATTCAATCATAAATTATAATTAATTACATTTTGCCATTGCTGACTATGTCTGCTGATCTGCAGGACCATAATTCCATTTTTTTTTCATTTATTTATCTATTCAAAACTGCACCCAAAGCCGAGCGTTGGCACCCGCTATGCGGTGCTCTTGTTGTACTTTTCTGATCCCGTTAACACAGCGTACATAAACGTAATATTGTTAGTACAGTTTCAAGAGTTTCCTTATTAAAACAGTCTTCAATCTAGGCTTAAAAAGGCTAAACACGTGTCCATATCGCAATAAGTTTAAAGCAATCCCCCCCCCATGTGAAAACAATTATTTGTATATGTTGTATTTGGAAACCGTTCCTTAGAGCCCCATTAATACTCAAAATCAACGAATATTTCGTAAAATATTTTGTAAAATACAGTTAACCAATACAAAAAATCAGTGTTTCTTATAGCAGTATACAAAATTTCAACGCTAGATGTGGTCTGGTAATATAGATTTAACGAGAAACAAAATCGATATCGTCGCAGGAAATGCATACGGAAATACATTGTCCCACAAACAATACAACGAGCATTTTGTATCTCGTTAAAGCTATGTTACTACAACACAGGTAACTTTGACATTTTAGCTATTGCTATAAGGAACACTGTTTTTTTTTTGTATGATATAACTTTATTTTACGAAATAATTTACGAACTATTCTTTGATTTTGAGTGTTTATGTGGCTTTAATAGTGTGTCCTCCGATTGACAAACCGAACAACGGAACGATGATTGAAGACTCTCCCACCACCAGAAAGTTGGAATGCAGCCTAGGCTACAGCCCCCGTAACATCACAAACGTAGTCAGCACCTGTACGAATGGCCGATGGTCAAATATAACGGAATGTGTTAAAGGTAACAGATATGAAATTTTAGTTTTTTCTCTTTTTGCACTTTTTTTATCACAATTTCATCAGCATAGCAAAGTAAATTACAGAACTTTTACCAACAATTGTCTACATGTAAATGTCACAATCTTTTCAAAATATTTACAACTTAAATATTATATTGTTACTTAAAATATTGAGCATTTGCATTCATGTAATTAAAACATATATTTGGCTTGAAAGAGAGCTACCGTTTTGCGAACACAGATGTGCGCCAAACGTGTTTAATGGGAACAATATAGACAACTGTAGCTTCATGTTTATTTATATGTACTGATTACATAACTAAAACACAAACATAGGAGATGGAACACCGGTTTCTTCCTTGTTCCTACAATAAGACATACGGAACAGTTCATAATTCCTGATTCAAGCTTAATATGTTTAATTCAAGCTTTTCGAGAAGAGAAAACATAATAATACTTTTCTTAAGTAAATGAAACAAACCCACATGTAATTTAGTTAATTGATTATTTCACGAGTAATGAATAAGGAATGAATAAGGAACTTGCTCCCTACTCATAATTCAAACCGAATAAGCAACTGTTACTTTGTATTCAAACGACCAAACCGTACCATTACATTTGAATGATACATCTATTCGGTAATTTAAATTGCATGTCAAGCAACATTTATTTTACGTATTATGTTAACTGTTTATGTTTCTTCATCACACTTGGAAAGGATTTCTTGTTCCAACCGAACTGGCATTTTCTACTTTGAATATTAACTTCACAACAACCAAGCTTAAAACGTAATGTTGTTAATATTATAAAGCAATGCATAGTACATTTCTTCCTATTTTTGTTATATTTATACTCAAGTTCCTTTCTCGTTCGTTGCTGACTAAGGAAACAATGAACCAGCTGCTTTTTCCTCATCCAGCCAGAATTAGGAATTGGTATTGTATTACTTAAAAAATAAATAGAAAAAGAGACAAAGTGTACGACACACCTCTGAAAATAATTGAACACAATAATTTTAACACACTGTCACTTAGTTTTATTTAACGATAATCCCCCCCCCCGACAAACAAAAATGAATAATTATAATGAGCAAAAGTGAACCGCATACCAATGAAAATGATAGCATACGAACGTAGGGTATCATACATATTTGTAATAACACATTTCTACTTAATTTTATGCAATGATCGCCAAGTTTCTATTTCTCGTCTGTAAAAGGACAAATGAACAAGTTACTTATGCCTTATTTAAAGCGAATAAGGAACTGATATAAGGATTTTCTTACTTAAAAATTGAATTTAAATAAAACAAAGTGTATCAATTATCAATGAAAATCATTTCCTATGTAAGATATTAGAAATATATATTCTTATACACTTCCACTTAGTCTTTTATAACTATAAATCAGTTCCTGTTTTAGTATCATGTGTACCGCATATCAATGAAAATAATTGCATGTGAAAGTAGGATATCAGAACTACTTATAGTAACACATTTCTACTTAGTTTTATTTAATGAGAACCCAGTTCTTTGTACGCGGCTGAATAAGGCAAATTGAACCGGTATTTTTCTAATCGAAAAAGGAACTAGGATGTTCTTATTAAAAAAAAAAACTGAATTAAAATAGACCAAAGTGAACCATGTATAAAAGAAAATCATAACATAGGTAGGTAAGATATTTAAAATATTTGTAATTGCACATGTTTGCTTATTTATTTTATAATAAAAAGTTCATATTCGTGGTTGAATAAGAAAACAGGCACCAAACATGATACTTACTTGAACATAAGTTCCTTGTTCCTTATTCGGCAGCGAAAAAGGAACTTGATTAATAATGTTATGGCATTGGTTCTTGGTTCCTTTTCCGTGAAAAGGGAAATAAGTTAATAATAAAACTAATTAGACATGAATAACAATAACTGTTTTAATATCGTACCTACGTTCACAATGATTTTTCTGGGTATGTGGTTCATTCGGTTCATTTCGGTTTCATTTCAATCATTTGTTTTTACTAGGAGAATGCCAGTTTCTTATTCGGATTGGGTAACGAATCAACCGCGAAAAAGAAAATGGTCTATCGTTAAATAAAATTGAGTGGAAATGTGTAAATATTTTGAATATCCTATCTACATATACAATGATTTTCATAGGAGTGTAGAACACTTTTTTCATTTTAATTACATTTTGAAGGAAGAAAATCCCGGTTCCTTACTCGGGTTGAAAAATGAATAAGGAATCGGTTCCTGTACCTTAGTCTGCGACAAAAAAGGAACTTATGTATAATAAACAAATACGTAGAAATGTGGTAGAGTGTAGGTTTTGATAGCATTAATGCATTTACAATAACGTTATACGCTTGACGTTTTGTTGATGTGAAAGTAATATTAAAAATAGAAAATGCCAGTTCGGTTTGAACAAAAAATTCTGCTAAAGTGCAAAGCAGAATTTCGAACAATAATTATAATACATTAACATTTATTCGAGATGCTAGATATACACTTTCACTTGTTTACTAGCTGTATCTTTCATATTAATGGGGCGCTGTAAGTTTGTTAAGTTACAAAGCAACAGTTGATTATTCGGTTTGAATATGGAATAGATAACTTGTTCCTTATTTCTAATTCGTAAATGAATTAATGAATTAAATAACATTTTTTTAGCTTACAAAGTGTATATATTTATTTTACTGAAATGGCTTATAAAGTTATGTTTGGCCTAAGTAAGGAATAAGGAACTGTTACACTCCATAGATAGGACTCATATGAAGGGTGATTAGACCTAAAGTTGAGACCTAACATAATGATTGGATTGGTTTCATATCCAACTTATATATAAGCCATTTATAAAATAATATATGATGTGGTAAACAATGATATTCAGATATACAATTTTGTTCATATATATATGTGCAGATGTGTCATGTAGTTTACACTTCTGTTCAGATGTATCATGTAGTTGACAGTTCTGTTCAGATGTGTCATGAAGTTGACAGTTCTGTTCAGATGTGTGATGTAGTTGACAGTTCTGTTCAGATGTGTCATGTAGTTGACAGTTCTGTTCAGATATGTCATGTAGTTGACAGTTCTGTTCAGATGTGTCCTGTAGTTGACAGTTCAGTTCAGATGTGTGATGTAGTTGACAGTTCTGTTCAGATGTGTGATGTAGTTGACATTANATCTAATTCAGACATTTTCGAGTCCCTTCCTGCGAAGAGTCAGTACCTTCTGATCGCTAGGCGGACTTCCATGCGCTGCCTCACCACATTCAATAAACAAGTAGCATAGTATGTAATATAAAGTTATAATATATACGTGTTTGTGCTACACTTGATCGACTATCGTTTAATGTGTTTTTGATTTATATTTGTTCCAGACGCTTGGCGTACTTGGAACTTGAACAACACCTACTACCTGTTCACTTCTGAAAAAAGTTTTAAGTTCACAGAAGCTGTGGTAAGTTCTAATGCCTGTTCACTTCTAAGACTACTTGGTTTAGAGAGGGTGATTAAAGTTCCAACCAGAATTCATCAAATAATGAGAAGGATTTGTTTTTAAATAATCTATTTTCAAGAAAAAAAAACTTTGGGAACGCGGCTTTCCGAAAGTCGTATGTATGCAATAAATATACCTAAGCTCTGAAACATGTCCCTGACATTCGTTTACTCAATAAGCATACATAAATCTCTTTCAGTGTTACATATGACTATCTTCGGTTCTGTAGCATGTCTTTTATTTGTAAAATTTAAAACTTATCAGTACATTTAGTGGGTTTCTTGTATCAGCTGAACTCACATGTATAATGACTAACGTAGCATGTTAAAATGCTTTCGTCGACTCATGTTCATACTTTGTATGATCGATATATACTGGTACATAATCAATTCATTAGAAAATGCATGTAATATTTGATAACGCTTGGCATTTATGTTGATGTTCCTAACTTATTATCAAAAAATAATAATAGGATAAATGCTCGAAGTGCGGGGGTCACGTGATCACAATCGATGACAAGAAAGAACAAGAGTGGATGGAACTACAACTGTCAACTACAACAGGTAANGTCCTGCCTTAAGACAAACAAACAGAATCGTCGCCATTTTCTGAATATTTACTCGTATTTTTTAACATTTCATACAAGTGGGATTTCACTGTTTACATTTGGATTTAGGCTAACTCAGATAAAATAACACCACTAGTTTTTTTTTATGAAACAAAAAAAAGCTTAGTTCGCTTATGATATCGTGATAGTTACGGTAAATACAGTTCTAGTGATTTTAGGTATGATCATGCTATACAGACAGGGAAAGGGTTAGGTAAAAGGAGTAAAATACTGTAATTTGTATTCAACAACCCCGACTTTGTATTACGAGCATATTCTACTTCATATACGATTAATTGGTGTGCAGCCAACAAACACTTCCAAAAATGGTAATAAAACAACTGTGCACTTTTCCATCGTACGTTGATCGTTTGTATAACTGTGCACATCTTAACAAACGGCGTCAGATTTTTAGGGTTTCATAAAATACCAAAGTTGTAAATGAGGTAATCATTTAGTCGCTTACCTATCGTATGAACAATCTCATGTAGTACACGCGACTAAGTATAGAGGTTGAATGTTAGGATCACAGTACAATGATGTTTGGTTGTATCGTCCCCAATTACCTTAAACATGTCACATTATTGACATTTAAATATTTATCAAAACTAAGATAGTGATGATATGGGATAACATTAGTCTGCCAAGCCACATACTCAATCAAACAGACTTTAAACTGCAGAAATGTTAAAGTGTTCGCACCAAGAACCTTTTCCCGGGCCGGCTTGTTAAGTTGGTAGAGCGCTGGACAACGAATCCGAGGATCGTGGGTTTGATCCTTGATCCTACACACATAACATGTGCGCGAATTGGTTATGAAATCCTTCCCACGGCCATACTGCCACTACCACTGATGCTAGTAGGGCAGTTGTCAGTAACTTGTTTCGGTATGTACAATTATAGAACTGGTACACCAGCTTACTCATGAAAGTGTGAGTTTTGTAAACACACCCCGTCATATTTCTGGAATACTGTTGAAAACTGCAAAAAATCAATCTTAAAACAAACAAACAAACAAACAAACACACCATAAAGTAACAATAACAATACAAGGCCAGCTAAACACCTTTTTATTTCATTTGAACAAAGCCAACGACAGATTCAATCATGTTTTATTTACTTCTACATAACTCACTTAAACATAATTTTGTCTGCTCCTTTATTAAAATAAACACACGCAAAAGAAAGTTTTACAATAGTTTGCCTAATTGGTTTTCTATAGAATAATACAAAAATTGAAGATTGTTATAAATGCCTCTGTCCCTTCGAACAGCAGCCACAAGTTATGTTTTATATCAGTATACTTATTTGGGGTTATATTCGCATCATGATTACGAGGTGAATAACAATTATTGTTATCAGAACGATAGTGTACAAGATACAGTTTGATAAGTTACGTTGTTCTAAATGTATATCAATCTAAACTAGATAGATTAATTGCCCTTGAGCTATTTAGTCCCTTCCTGTAACTAGGTAAACTAAGCCTGAATTGGTCTTCCCATGTCGATGTCGATAGAGCGATATCCTTATTCCTAGTCAGTTGATAAACATTGGATATTCGCATACAATAAACTTTTGTTGTGATCTAAAATCACCAAATCACACTGAATCAAATTAAAGCATGTTTATATTGTATCCCTTAGATCGAAGATGTCGGTTATCCGATTCCGCTCAAACACACTCCAAGTGCAGTGTAGCTCTCGTTTAAAAACGCCAGACACAGTTGTAGACACAACGGTCTGAACTCTAATCATGATGAGAACGCACTTCTCATGACAATTGCGTCATGAACACGAAAGTGACAGTAAAATTGGTTAACATTTGAATGTTATCTATTATGTGTGAACTACGCTTCCTATATTATTAATTCATCTTAAATATCTAAATGTGTATCTTAAAGCCCCCATTACTACTCAAAATCAGCGAAAATTTCGTACAATATTTCGTAAAATAAAGTTAAACAATTAAAAATCAGTGTTCATTGTAGCAATTGCCGAAATTGCAACGCCAGATGTGGTCTGGTAACATAGATGTTTTTAGATACAAAATGCTCGTTTTTATTTATTTATTGGCATATTTATTCCATTTTAATTTCCCGCAACGATATCTATTCATACGACACATGACCACTAACATGTTACCATTTTTGTGTGTCGTATGAATAGATATATATGTGGGAAATTGAAATGGAATTAATTGTGTCACACAAAAAATAAAAACGAGCATTGTGTATCTACAAAAATCTATGTTTCCATAGCACATCTAACGTTTAAAGTTTGGATATTGCTATAAGGAACACTGATTATGTATATGTTAAATTTATTTAACGAAATATCTTTATAACGAAATTTTCATTGCTTTTTTAGCGTTATAGAGGCTTAAACGAAGGCACACACTTGGATGATATGTATTATAAAAGATAACATTCCAACGTCCATAATCGGCCCTAGCTGTTATATGTGCAGCCAGCACAGCTCAGTCGTATGTAATTTTCTATGGCATTATAATGCTAAGAAATATTGCAAGAAATTGTTTGCTATTCCAGCATGTAGAGTCATCACTGTGCTTCAAATACTGAAATATGTATAGTGTTCAATGACATATTAACGAAGATAAAGCATGCTTTAATAGGTGTTATACATGAAGTTGCAGACACGTTGTTCACCGATAAAGGGCACTTCGGATAACGGAGACTTGCATCAAATTAGGCACTCTGATAACCAAGATTTATCTTCTAACTGAACTGCATTTATGTAAATTATGTCTATTCTTACCAAATATTATGAAGAACGAATCAATTTGTATAGTCAAGCGCGACACATTGGGAATCTATACATAACTAAATTACAAACACGTGCGAAATATAACCAATGGCTTGTTTCGTTTTCAAAAATCACATTACTATTAATTTATACTTTCTATATTATAATTTCAATTTTCAAATTATAAAATGCCCTGAAGAAATATATTTCAAGTGGCGACCGGAAATAATTGTCAACATAATGAACGTTTTTGAGTGGTAACTTGACATTCAGACAGATGAACATACAACGGATAATGTTGATTAACACAATCGTGTTTAATNTCTGTAAATTGTTGTATGTATGTGAAACCATGATGAGACTCTAATAAAGATATTAACGTATTAATTTATTGATAATTCGTAGTGCTAATTTGGGATTAAGTCCATTTTACACTTAGTGTTATTAACATAACACTAGATTGTTCGCGCCTCTTGATTTCGCAAGTTTGCTATTTCATTAAGGTAGAACAATCGTTGACAAAGTAGTTTGGAACTATGTGAATATCCTGGACTTTAACCCATTTAACTTAAAGAAATCAGGGATACAATGTCATTTAATTAAATTTTCGCTATTTCAAGAACGCTGATTTACAGATAGTTAAAACATCCAATCGCAATGTGCAGTATAACTACTTATTTTTATACGTGACTTTTGTATATTTGTTAAACCGTATTTCTTATTAAAATGCATAAAAGTTGTTAAATTAAAAAAAAAATCGTTATTTCGAAGTATTTTCCTTGGTCCCGGAGAGTTGATATGACGATGTTCGACTCTATGTTTTGAATGGAAGCATCCATCGATAACGACTCGCTTTTGTAGGTCAATCATTCGCGTATTATTTAATGTCTATACAGTTCCGCTTTGTAATCCCTCGCCCGCGGGAATCGATATATCCTGTTTAATTTTAATTTCAATACAATGAAAGTATACGAAAACAGGTGTATCTCTTTAGGTTAAGACGAACACATGTACCTCAAGCCCATTCGCGAGATGGTACAATTTTTGAATCAAAATAAACTTCTTGTTGGCCGGATTTCAAGGCATTCACTAACGACTCAATATAGAAAACTTTACCTTATTATGTAATTATAGACGGATGTTTTTAGTGTTTTGTTCTATTTCATTGATTTCACAGTAGGCATCAATTGGCTAACACAACGAAGCACTTTTTTTCTTTAATAAGCGTACATTTTTTATGTCACTTCCAGTTCTACAAACGGAACCGCTGATGTTATGCTAAGATAGACACAAGAAGTAATTAAAAGGTAAGTTTAGTCAACATGTTGACACATTTATTGTCTTTTAAATAAAGCACACTTCTGTTATTGTGATTATTTTAATTGTAATAAATGTAGGCAATTGATAACCCAATCAGGAGGACAACTATGACGTGTTCGTCTTAAGGGCGAATATAACACTCGCGAATGCAAATGTCTGCCAAGGTGTTCAATTTTACATATTTCTGAATTACATTATTGATTGCGTCAATATCAGAGTGACGACGTCCGTGCCAAAACTATTATTTTTCGCCATTATAGTATTACCCTTTATTAATAGATTATTTTTTTTTAATGCCGGTCACTTTGCAGCCAAATCAGTAAGAATGTTATAAGTGTTTAGTTCGTATTTGTATTCGCTTTATATCTTGACTTTACTCGCAACATCTTTTCTTAACGGAGCGGTAATATTTTGAACCTGATTAGAAATTTCGCTGCGAGTAAAGTGATATGGCTGGGTGGTGAGCGGCATAAAACAAAAAAAAATTAGAAAGTGGTACCTTACACAACTTTGGATGATCACATCCGTGTATTCATAAAGATAATTTACAACGCTTANTCCTAGCCAAGATCGCCTTAGTATAACAATTTAATTTCATGTGAACGATGGCCCTCGTGTTTGTGTAGGTGATATTCATAAATTGAAAGGACTGGTTCACAGGCTAAAACGTTGCACACTGTGGGGTGATCGATACCGGGTACGCTGCATTAAATGGATGGTGCATGCATTACTAGGAAAGCGCAATGTTCAGCGTAGATTGAATAGGTAAAATATTTAAGTTTATAATTCTCTAAATTGCGCTTGTTCAATGCTTTCTCATAGACAAATTGTCAGGAAAGTATGCTTGTAATCTGATTTATATCCTTTCATTTCAGAATGCTTTTTGTGACCAAAATTTAAACAAAAAAAAAACGTTAATCTTTGAACAGTCCTTTCAATGTCTGCCACGAACTTGTAATCGCTTTAAATATTGTGTCAATAAATAGTATTATCATAATGTTTTGTTCTTTACATTATTGCAACTTTGTCTTTTTATTGTTAAACCAAGTCAGCGAGCTTAAGTTGGACAAATGTTGGCCTAACTAAGTACGTCCCGTTGGCCCAACGTTGGAATATGACATTGGACCAATGTCGTTTTGCTCGTTGTTCAGCCGTTTGCGCACCATTTGCAAAGTGCTAGATTTTTTAAATTGATGGGCCATCATTGAAATAGTGTTGCGCCAACCATCGCCTAACAAACTCCAATAATTGGCACAATCTTGGGTCATCGTTTGCCAAATATGTCAAAGAAACTTTTATAGTTGGGCGCCTTTGGGTCATTAGTGGACCAACAGTATGCCAACCAACACCCGACTTCAATCCAACTTCAACCCAACAACAGTGCTATATTGGCACAATGTTTGCCGATTGATAAATTATATTGATTGTTAGTTCATCAATGGTGATGAGAGCAAATGAAACCTAATGAAACCTCAACATTTGTTGTATCCATATAAAGAAGTGAATCTATAACATAAGCATCTCACTCAAAATATCAAGCATATCATTCTCGACCGTGGAAGTAAATCTAAAAATTATCTCGAAATGTTGATTATACAAGATTTTAGAATCGATTTTAAGCTTAAATAATTTATGACCAAAAAATGAAACTAAGTAATATCAATCAACCTTGATAATTTACAAACAAATGGTTTTCAAAACAATCAAAACATAAACAAGAATACGGCTATCCATTTATCCATTTTTTGTCCATTAATTGTTTTGAATATTTAATTCGTGTAAAACAAAGGTTAAACAAAACGCATTAAATGAACATTAACCAGTTGACCTTTAAAATTAAGAAATGAGTATTGATAATATTACACTCATCTAAATCAATTACACCGAACAATGTTTTAGGATATCAAAGAATACATGGATGATACATACAAAAGTATAATGAAATAAAACACATTTCGAACAAGATAATATGTGCATGCGTAATTGAAAAAAAAACAACAGAAAACAAGTGTTATTATTTATTTTATAACAAAAACAAAACATGAGTTGTTTATCATTTTGTATATATGCTTTGACACGTGAAGTATTTAAATATAACACAATCTAGAAGACACACTTACCATTGGTGTACCGTGGGTTAAGGTAATATAGTATATCTAACTATATTAAGACAGTGACAAACATAGACTAGTAAATATTTAACTACACATTTGCCAAATACAAATACAGGTAATAATCACCATAATAATTTATTGTTATTTGACTAAATAAATAATATGAGGGAGACCCTTAAGAGGTAAATTACCAAACTTTGAAAATAAATAATAGATAACGATTAATAGTTAAATCATGTCTTTAACTAATCAAGATAACAATATGACAGAGAATGCAGAATTGTACAGGGGCATTTGTAGCAAGAATAACTTAATCTACAAATAATACTGTAATTTGTTCTGAGTCGCAAAGATGTTTGTAAAATTATTATAGAAATACAAAATAAATGTACCCATCTAGATAATAACTAATAATATTAAGTGCTATTAGAACTTTCCATGAAACTGCAAAATTAAGAATACCATGTAAAGGTTTTAATTTAATAGTTACTACTATTAAATAAAATTACTCAAGATGAATACATATCGGTATTATTCGCATACAAAAAAAAATATTATTTGTTACATATGAGTAATCATATAATATCTAAACCAAATCATCATAATAAATCATTATTATTGATCAACCAATTAACAGTTTGACATTTTGACGAGTAGGAATAAAAAAGAATACCATTAAAACGAGTGTGTTTATGCAAGTTGTTAAAAGTCACAAATAAAACATACATAAAAAGGTAGTTTATTGCACTATAAACAATAGCGACAGCATACATTATTTCCATTCTAAAATGCACTGACCATTATTAACTAACTATAATAATAACATTTAAATGGAAAGTTACAATGCCACTCCACATAATTGAGAACACTTGTTACACTACTGATTGGTTAGTTTAACAATAAAAAATGTGTTCTTTTTCTGAAGACAACGCAGCACCCATTAGTAGGGTCAATATACACGTTGACCCCCCAAAAATTGCTACAAAAGGTATTTTAACTGATCCTAGAAGGGTAGAAGGTACCTTATAACATATCAAAATTTTACCGAAATCGGACTTCCGAAAAGTAGTTTTTTTCAAGATGGCCGCCAAGATGGCCGCCAAACCCTACTTATGATAATAACTATGTAAGTATCCAGTTTTGTGCCTATACCTAGGTTTCAGGGGGGAAAGAACACAATAAAATAATAAAAAAAAAATGTTAGTCTATTACGCAACATAGAAATTCAAATTGGCATCCAAATGGCCGCCAAGATGGCCGCCAAAACCTAATTATGATAATAACTATGTTAGAATCCATTCATATTTCTTGATTTGGGTGTCTATACCTAGGTTTCAGGGGGCAAAGAACACAATCAGATAATTAAAAATTATGTTAGTCTATTACGTAACATGGAAATTCAACATGGCGTCCAAACGCAAACNGGTTTTCAGCACATTTAATCAAAGTAGAAAAAGATCAACGGCACGAAGTCAAGGCTTTAACGTTTTAGTTATAGGTTGAATTTAAATAATAACGCATGTTTTAGGTAAGTATGTTTGTAAGCTACTAACACACGACAGGTCCCCCATAAAAACTCACGTTATTGGATGGAATATGTTTAATATTTTAGAGACAATGACCATGATCTTGACCCGACTGGTGCCAATGTACTTGCTATGTTTATATTTCAATTGTCTACTAGACAAGGCGAGGGACAGAAATATACGACAGTTCCTAAATAATTGACCCCATGGGATCAATATTTGTTTCGCTGGTTATAACACCTGACTTTCATTTTATGGCAAGAAACAAATCTGGAGTTTTTGGTGAAGATTCTTTGAAAAGTAAATGATTTAAGAGAGCGAAAACAACACATTTCAAGTGTTTTGTATAAATAAATGGCAATAACTCTTAATTAGCTGGTGCGAATTGGCTCGTTATCGAACATGGCCTCTATATGATGTACACAAACATTTCCAGAAAAGTTTAGGGGAGATTTTATGAAAACTGAATGAGTATGTGAACGGAAACGGAGAAGTTTAAATGTTTGTGTAAATATATGACAATTTCTCTTACGAGGCTAGTGCAAATTAGCTGGTTATCGAACGTGGTCTTCATTTATGTCAACAAACTTTTCCAGAATGTTTTGTGAAGATACGATAAAAACTGTACGACCTAGAGAGCAAAAACTGCGCATTTTGCATTTATTAAATAAACAAATGGTTGTAACTCTGAAGTGACAGCGAGAATATGCTTCTTTTCGAACTTGGCATCAACTTTATCTTAATAAACATGTCCTGAATGTTTGGTGAGGAGCCGATAAAGCATTGCGATTAAGAGAACAGAAACGGCGAATAGAGCGGAACACTTCACGCCGAGCGCCGCTTTCATTCGCCCACCATTTTTTTAGCAATCACATTTCCCGTCAAGGGATGGGCATATAACCAAATCTGCACAATACTTCAATCCATATTCAAGCTATTATGCACAAATCCTGTGTTTCTATATTTAGTAACATTGGCTTTGACCTTTAATCAACCGGCCCCAACTGAAATCCCATGCTTGGTCTGCATGAAGGTGAGATACACACACGATTTCAGCCCATGTTTACTATGCGCCTTCGTTCTCAAAGGCTATTATCGATATTGTGTTAATCTCCGATACCAATGCGTTACAATGAACTGACTGAGTTCGGCTTAAGAATAACAGTGAAACAAACTGTCAAAATATAAATTACACTCACTTAGAACTTAAAATCTGGAACTATATATTGAAGATATAGGATTTCGCAACCGAGATGTCTGCTGTTGTGATTTTATAAATAACAAACTCTCAGTGCGAGCTTACGGCATGTCCAGATGGCGGAGTTTCAAAAGTAGTGGACTTTTCTATCATGTAGTTTCCGTCTTCAAGCAAAACCAGTGTAGCCACAAGTCCAACAGTTCGGGGCTAGTGGGATGGTCGGGATTGTAGAATTCAGTTATGTTTATTATAATAGGGGCACGGCCAGGCTAGTGAAAATATCAGACGAAAAAGAAAATGTCTTATAAATTAGACGCCTAACGCACATGCAGATATATACGGAATATTACGCTAATCAATTGTTTCAAGAGTTTGTATCAGTCGAGTGGCTTGTGTGATGACGTATCACACGAGAGGCGGAGCCTCGAGTGTGATGCGAAATAACACAAGCCCTGAGACTGATACAAACTCTTGGAACAATTGACTAGCGTAATATTCCTTTTATTATATACAACAACTAATGAAAACAGTTAACAATTGTATTTTTTTGCTTTAACAAAACTGACAAAACAATGAATAAAACGGTACGCAATAGTTTATTTAAGACGCTAATGAATACAGTTGATGTAAATTAACGTGTAAACATTTGAACCGGGAAAACACAGGTTTCAATCGCCGCGTGTTGAAAGCACATTTTGTTGGATTTACCAGCTGGATTTATAATTCACCAACAGTTAATCGCTGTAACTTTCTACTATGCGTATTCTATTGAACGCCAATGCTGCCTTCGGATGGCACTGGTCTTTTGTTCTGTGCATTTACTTAGTTGTTTCGTTTAAAATACCTTTTGTCTTGTAGAAACATCATTTTGTTGTGTACAATTTTCATTATGCTATGTGCATTTGCAATATCGTTTTGTGCTTACGACATTTTGTTAGGTGCATACATCATTTCGTTCTATGCATGTGTTATTATGTTTTGTGCATTTACTAACCCGTTTTGTACTAACGACATTTTGTAAGGTGCATACATCATTTCGTTCTATGCATTTGTTGTTTTGTTATGTGCATTTACTAACTCGTTCTGTATTAACGACATTTTGTTTTGTGCATTCATCATTTTTTTCTATGCATTTTTCATTATGTTATGTGCATTTACTAATTCTTTCTGTACTAACGACATTATGTTGTGTGCATTCGCCATTATGTTATGTGCATTTAGTAACTTGTTCTGTACTAACGACATTTTATTCTGTGCATTTGTCATTATTTTATGTGCATTTATTAATTCGTTCTGTATTAACGGCATTATGTTTTGTGCTTACATAATTTCGTTCTGTGCATGCGTCATTTTGTTATGTGCAAACGTCGTTATCATTTTCGGATGAATTACACTAGGCAACAAAAGAAGTAACACCGTTGCAAAAACAATGGCGGGAAATCGAAGGACGAAACAAAAATATTCAAAACTGATATTCATTTGAACATCGTTATTTGGAACTCAGTTCCTTCGAAGTCAGCATTATTTCGATTTACAGTCTAACCTGTCAATAAAGACCACTCAAGGGATTTGGTCGTTGTGGTCTTTGTTCACAGGTGGTCTTTAATCGCAGGGTCGATTGAAAGGAATTGAAAGGTTTGGGAGGAAATGGTTGTGGTCTTTATGGACAGGTGGTCTCTATTAAAAGGTGGTCTCTGGGACAGGTTTGACTATATATTCAAGTTTTTAGGTTTTCGCCGGTTCCGACGACTTCGAAACAACGGTGTTCGAATGTATGTGTGATTGTGGATGTTCACTTATATTTACTCATTTATCACATGTAAGACTAGATAAGAAAAGCACACACTACACACATACTAAATAAGGCTAAACCATTTATTATCGTTATATTATTTTATGTTACTTTTGTTTGCGCTTCGGATTCTAAATGATTCTTATATCAGGACTCTTTAAGATTTGTAGACATTAAAACAGTGTAGTAAGTTTTAATTCGATAAAATCCTCCCGCGCAAAAAAAAAGATAAATGGTGTTCTATTGACCCCTAGAAAATACTGGTTTATTATTGAATACCCATTTTCGCATGACGCGAGTCTTTACAAATCTTAATGCGACTTGTAAATGGAATATCTTACCACGATGCTTTTCGATAGAAAATGGCAGTCAGACTGTGCAATTAATAGCAGACTGGCAAGTGTCTGTAGCGTATTCTGACTTTTGGGAACGTTTTACAGACAGGCTGAGCGCGTACGTCAAACATGTGTGGTAAGGTATTCTGACTTTTGGGAACGTTTTACAGACAGGCTGAGCGCGTACGTCAAACATGTGTGGTAAGGTAATTAAACGATTTCCATCTTAATAAGAAACACTACTATTTTGGTATTTGTGTTCTCTCGCACTGCAAATTAGTGGCATGTATTGATAGCTTTTCCTTCATTTATTTCCCTAACATTTGTGTAATATTTTGAAAGCAAACATGTGTTCTCAACAAAAGGCGTTTATCGACAGTTAATTCTGTCTTTCCCTGACGATATACTGGCCGAGCATTGGGCCTGAAATTCTGCGCGATGGATGTAAATGCGTTATTGTAACTGGGCCAAACTGCGTGTCTATGTGTCGTATGAACACGTATAGACTAGTGCGGATTTCCCTAACTGAACAGTGTTGCATCCAATACGCTGTACACAGACGCAGTGATGTAGCCAATGTTCAGGGGGATTTCTCTCAAATAAGCTAATGAACTATTCGGCGGTATTCATTCTGGTCTTTTGGCGGAAAAGTTCCCCAAGCATTTTATAGGCTGTTGACAAAGGTCATTCCAGGTGAAAACTGGGTTAAACAGCTTCGCCGAAAGAACAAAACTCCTGTTTTTTTCATGTTAGGTGTCAACTACGATAACAGGACGGCGCAGAAAATGCGCAGAACTCATAGACATATTCACTTAACAACTTGGTGTATATACACAGGGATATACTATATGCACATGGCGAACTGCTGTTGGTCCAGAATAACCTGACAAATGCAATTAACATAATGACAAATAAGGGTATCACGTTTACAGATTTTTCTAAAAGTTTAAACGAAATGAAATACACGAAACGTTACCGTTTAAACGGTATCCCTATGTCCGTTTTTAAATCATCAGTACCATCGCATTTTCAAACTGAAAATAGTTATTATTTCCGGAAGTTATAATCAGTGCATATCCCATTCGCGCAATGGCGTCATATTAAAACCATAAAATATTATAAACCAGACCATCCGTATCACCACATTTGTATTCGTCATTCTATAGAAACAATTTAAAGAACGTCAAAAATATTGTAAAATCGACGAAAAATACTGTATACGAAAACGACACTCCGAAAAAAATGTACGTATTTTGCACATGAAATACAATGTGAATATCCTTTGACTGCAGAAAATGAAAAACCAGTTAACTAGCAAACACGCAATCAATATATAATTCGGTTAAAATATTGTTTTTTAACATGCTACCGCAGTGCTTTAATCTGCTAATAAATCACTTAAATATTTCAAGACAGCGGCATATGCACGGTTTCGTTGTCAAATTGTAAGATTTTCCAAAAGTAGCGAAGAGTTTCCGTTAGTTTCCGTTCATGTCCGTGCCATCCGCTAACCAATCAGAAAAAAATACTGCCGAATTGGGTAGTGCCCGGATTTACCGCAAGTTCCCGCATTTCGCAGTTCGTCATAGATATACTTCGTACGGCTAGTCGGCTACGTTATTTGCACGCCAATATTTATTATATTGATATTGACTGTCGTTTAAACGTTTACTGTTTTTGTAAACGTGTTTGAGCAAAACACAAAACGCGACCTTTTAAACGTTTAAACGTGATACCCTTAATGACAAATACACAGAATGCGATGTCGTTAGTACAGAACAAATTAATAAATGCACATAACATATTGACGCATGCACATAACGAAATGATGTGTGCACGACACATTATGTCGATAGGACGTAACGAATTAGTAAATGCACATAACAAAATGAAAATTGCACATAGCGAAATGTCGTTAGTGAAAAACAAAATATTAAATGCACATAAGATAATGACAAATGCACAGAACAAAATGATGTATGCACCTAACACAATGTTTTTGGAACAGAACGAGTTAGTAAAAGCACATAACATAATGACGCATGCACATAACGAAATAATGAATGCAAAAAACATAATGTCGTTAGTACAGAACGAGTTAATGAATGCACATGACATAATGACGAATGCACAGAACGAAATAACGTATGCACACAACATAATGTCGTTAGCATAGAACGAATAAGTAAATGCACATAATATAATGATAAATGCACAGAACGAAATGATGTTCGATGTTTGCACAAAACGAAATGTCGTTACTACAGAACGAGCTAGTAAATGCACATAACATAATGACAATTGCACAGAACGAAATGATGTAAGCACACAATGCAATGTCGTTAGTACAGAACGAGTTAGTAAATGCTCACAACATAATGACGAATGCACAGAACGAAATGAGGTATGCACCTAACAAAATGTCGTTAGTACAAAACGAAATTGCAAATGCACGTAGCACAATGAAAAATGTACAGAACAAAATGATGCTTCTACAAGACAAAAGGTAGTTTACACAAAACAATTTAGTAAATGCACAGAACATAAAGATCAGTGTCATCAGAAAGCAGCATTGGCGTTCCATAGTATTCTCTTGCGTTTCTTCGATGGAGAGTGTGCATAGTAGTTGTTGATGGTTACGTTACACCGGAATAATTGTGCACTTTGGAGATTGGTGTTATCGTGGGAATCGTCAATGGCGGCGTTGGATGTGTTTGTGTTGCTGCTAGACAAAGATGTGTTTTGCACCGATGCCGGGATGACAGAACCATAGGTAGGTATAGGGTTAAATTGCATTATTTGGTGTTGGTCATGATTTTCTGATAATATGTCGGACATGGCTGCTTGCATTTTGAGAGAAGCTTTTGCACAATTGTTCACACTTTGCACATTCTTGTGTCCAGTTAGCTGCTGAATAGTTGTTTGAGCAACTCCATTGTACAAGAGAGTCGTACAGGTTGTTTTGCGGGCACTGTGATTTGTCTTGCGACCTGTCAGATCTCCCCTCTCAGCCATCGTTTTCATTTTTGACCTCAAGGAGTTTCCACCCATGGTCTGACATTTATACCACTTGTCTGACCCAGCTTGTCGACTAAAGTTTATAGACAAGTAAAAAGGGGCATCATCGTGCAGAGCTTCTTTCGGTCTGTGATGAGCGAACTCCTTGTAGGCTTCAACAGGGCATGACTCTTTGTTGGTATGGGCAAACGGCTTAGGTGGAAAGGCCCTTTGCTCCGACTTGGTTTCCGATGTACGTGTTTTAGTCAGTCGTTCATTGTATTCAAGGTATTCTCTTCCTAGATATTTTTCTTCAGTTTGATGTCACCCCATCTTAGGTTGTGACTTTCGGTTCCACCACGAATGCCGAACAACGTTGAATTGCTTATGCCTCGGTCACACTGTCACGAATCAGAGCTACGAACGAGCTACGAATACTTTTTGGCACAGTTTGTAGCTATCCTTACTGGACCGTGGCTCTCCGTACTTGATCCATGATCAGTCGTAGTAGTTTTTGGATATCCGTAGCGACTCTTGACAAATTTTGAACATGTTCAAAAAATTGCTACGAATTTATCGACAGTAGCGTATCCGTAGCAGTCCGTACTAAACCGTACTGATCCGTACTAGTTCGTAACGACACCGCAGTTGTCCGTACCTTTTCGTAGGCCCAAAAAATTTCAAGGACTTCTACGGATTGATACGAAGAACTACGGAGCGGTACGGTTACGCTACGTATTAGCTACGATTATTCCACAAATATACAACGGAAAGCCACGGTTCTAGTACGTTGTACTACGGATAGGCAGGAATTTGCACGATCTTGTACGATGTACTACATTTCAGCACGAAACAGTACGGACATGTACGGTCCGCTACAATAAATTGCTACTGAAATACATCATTGAAATTATAAAGCAACCATACTTGCATTTGTTCAGTTCACAATCATGAACCGCCAGCAAATTGCGTTTGCGATAAATTTGTTACACTTGGATATTGATATGGCACAAAATGCAGAGGCCGTAGTCGAGCTGCTTGACGATATGCACAGAGGTAATAATGATTCAATATCGTATAACTAGTATAGCTTTGTGCTAAAGATTACGTATTTTGAAAATATTAGAATTTGAACTTACTAGTTATACATTTTTTTTTTTGCAGGTAAGTGTCTGCCTCATATGCCTTTTGAATCTTGCTCTTACTTTTACGTGATTTAATAATTGTTAAATTAATAGCCGACATAATAAAATACAAAATTAATCATACTTTCCTAAGCATAATCTATATTTGTACATCAATAATTACATACTTTATCAGGTCAGAGAAGAAAAAGGAGGTGGTGGACAAGAGACTGGCTTTTAAGACGACCCGCTCTCGGCCAATACGAGACTTTGATGGCCGAACTGATGGCTGAAGATCCGGCGGCTTTTAGAAACTTCACCAGAATCGGGCCTGATATGTTCCATGAGCTATTACAGGTCGTTGGTCCCAGGATCACGAAGAACCACACCTGGTTCAGACAGTCCATCAATCCAGATTTGAAGTTGGCAATTACCTTAAGGTTCTTGGCCACAGGGGACAGTTACCGTACATTGATGTATGGGTTTCGTGTTGCACACAATACGATATGTAGTATTGTACGGGACGTTTGTGAGGCCATAGTTTCAGCATATGCTGGGGATGTTATCCAGACTCCTACTGAGCCTGAGGAGTGGAAGGCCATAGCCGATCAGTTCGCGGCTAAATGGCAATTTCCACACGCCATTGGAGCTCTAGATGGAAAGCATGTAGCCATACGATGTCCCAAGAACGGTGGCTCATTATACTATAACTATAAAGGTTACCATTCTGTTGTGCTGATGGCCCTGGTGGACGCCGATTACCAATTCATATGGGTAAATATTGGATCGCAAGGAGGATGTTCCGACGCACAAATCTGGAATCAAAGCGACCTCAAGTTGGCAATCGAAAGGGGGTTGATTGGCATGCCAGAAGCAACACCTCTTCCAGGTGACGACAGACCAATAGGATACTATATCATCGCAGATGATGCATTTGCCATGAGGACATGGCTCATGAAGCCATTCTCACGACGAGGAACAGGACTCGAACTCGATCTGTAAGTCATGATGGTAGACGCACAAAACAACAATAACATGAATATCTGCCAGCTGTTAGAAAAATGACGAAATGCAAGACAAAACTTTTCATTAAGAGGACCAAATAAACTGTACCAACAATGAATATTACCTGGAACCAAGTCAGAATGTCGTCTTGTTGCTCATTTGTTAAATGCAATGGCTGCTGATGTTGACGCTTTCTATTCTTTTGAGTTTTGTTGGTTCCTCCCGGCTCTTGGTTTTGGATGGAGGAGGTAGACTCTTCCCCAGACACGGCTGATTCCATTATTTCTGTTACGCGCTGTTGCTGCCGCTTGCATGTTCTCTTTTTGGGAGGCATTCTGTGTATGACAATACAAGAGGCTGTGGGCGCAATGTTCAATCGTAGTTCGTTCCTACCTGTCCGTACCAGTCCGTCGCAATTCTCACTGCTTCGTAGCGGACCGTTCTAGTTCGTACTTACCCGTACTAGACCGTAGCGGATCCGTAGTTAGATCGTACTGATTCGCGTAGCATCGTACTTAATCGTACCAGACCGTAGCGGATTCGTAGTTTGATCGTACCGATTCGTGGCGCTCCGTACTAAATCGCGTCGATCAGTAGCAGTCCGTACCTTTCCTTGTTCGTTTTCCAACATTTTGATGGTAGATTCGTCGAAATCCGTACTCACATCGTTGTGCTCCGTACTGAAATCGTAGCGGCCTACGAATTTTGACCATTTCGTAGTCATTCGTAGCCGTTTGAATCGTAGCTCATTCGTAGCTCTGATTCGTGACAGTGTGACCGAGGCATAGCCACACTAGATTCAAGAGCTGTCTTGGGCTTTTAAGTCCAATCACTTTTGTGTTTTAAAATACCTCTTTCTTCAGAAGTAATGGCTTCAGCAGCATGGGGCCTGTTTCTTTTTCCTTTTTGCTTCAGTTCCTTTCTTTCGGAAGCCAAAACCTTTCGAGAAGTTTCAAACTCTCTGTCAGCCACAATGATGTGTGAATATTTATTTTCCCTTAAATATCTGGAAAAAAATCACATTTAAACACTTGATTTTCTTTCTTTTTTTTTAAACTTGAGCCATCTACTGAATTTTTAAAATTTATTTTAAAACTGAATATGATTTGAAAATTATGGGCATTGTTTACATTTTGTTTGAGATATTATTTCTCTTTAACCGTTATAAAAATTGTGCGGCTTATATTAAATTTAGATATTTTTTTCTTTAATAACTATTATACATATATTTGCCACTTAATTTTATTTTATTTTTATAGATGTGTGCAATGGACCAATCAGGTTAACATAACAGCTATAAATCATAATTACACAGCTATAACATTTCATGCTGTTTAAATATTTGAATTTAATCACTTTATGGTGGATGTAGTAAATTAACTCTACAGCAGTGAGTAATACAGTACACCAACATTGATCATCACTGAAAGACTATTTCGTTTCAATGTTCATTGTTAATACACTGAGCACTACATTCCACTATGTTTTTGTGTATAGATATGAATTTCTTTTACAAACCGGTCAATTACTCGATGATAGCTTGTGAGTGTGTCAGGCTCATATTCAGACCCGTCGGCTTTTCGGATGGACAGGAGGAATGATCCTATGTAGTTGTCAAGTTCAGTGGTCATGATTTCACAAACAGATCTTGTTTAATTGCGTGGTGGTTCTGAAAGCCAGCGTTGGAAATGGCGCATACATAATTCAGTTTTGCGAGTTGTGTTCACATTTTCATACTTTGAACAAAATTTGTCTTTTCATCTTCTGTTACATTTACAAATGTTGGTTGTTTACGTGTTTCACCTTGAGCATTACTATTAATATGTTCCATTTGATTTTTTTGGTCTTGTGAACATAGATCTAAAGTTTGATGCAGATCAGAGTTACTATCATTGGGCAGCTGGACACCTGCTTCTAAAAGAGTGGACACTGCACTTTTTTCAGTATAGTCAATGCTATTGACATTTTCATTCTCTCCAGAATTATGAACAGCCGTTTCAAATAGTTCTTTTTCAAAAAAAATATCGTCAATAAAGTCAAAAATACCGATCGATAACCATTACGCTACGTCCATGGTCGAAACTTCGGCCATATTTACTCTCCGTAGAAACTGCAGACGACGTATCTTATAATAGACAAGGTGGTTTCCTATTTTCGGAGCGCGTAATGTGACGTCATTAAATGGGTCGAAGAAAGTAGTCCGGCTAGTATGGTTATACGGAATCGGAAAACAGCGAGTAGCATAATACGGGATTTATTTCAACGATTGATACAACCTGTATTTTGTTAATAGCATTAAACAGGTATATAATAAAACGTTTGATTGGTCAGATTTACTGGAACGTCTTATCGACACATTCATGATTAGATTAGATTTTATTTATTTTCATAATTTTCAGAAGGCCATTGGTCGAATTGGACGAGTTTAAGAATATTCAATATAATAACACCATTAATGGGCATATATACATAATATAACAGGCAATACAATTATAGGTAACTAATCATTATAAACTATCAATACATATATAATGTCAATTAATAATTAATTGTAGCTAATACATATTTACCGTTCTAATATTAAAAAGGAGTTGTCATACTTATCAATACTTGATGCATTAATTAATACATACATTTAATCTTCACACAAAACGTAATGAGGCGAAAACAAGCAATAATACAACAAAACTGACTATACGGGATACTATACGGGGGACGCTGATTGATATATTTCCCAATTAATTTCTGCAAATACCACTTCATTCACTTCTGTTATATCAACAATGTATTTCCAGTCTCTCTCCTATACGAATCTCAAATAAAATACAATGTATTTTCTTACTTATCGCAAATAAACAAACCATGACTTATATAATTTCAATAAATGTTCTGTATATGGTAAAGCATCTGGACAGTCTACTTTTGGTAAAGCACCTGGACATTCTACATTCTGCATCAAATATGACAAACATCGAAATAATATAATAATTCAACACATACATATTAACAAAATTAATGTTATCTACGTGAAAAACATTTAATTTATACACATGTACAATATACGCCTATTTTGTTTTTCATCTCTACGTTAACCAATTCCAAATGTATAATTAAAATCGAACATTTATTCACACTGCAATAGTAATTAAAATACAAAAATGAAAACAAACACACACGTTAACTATGTCTTAACAGTCCAACGCTTAATGACGGAAAACCGCCAAACACACTCAATTTCTTCGTGCACTCTTTCAGTGTTCCCAAGCGTTCATTACATTGCATTATGGTAAAATAATGTTCTTCTAATTCGTAAACTCAAACGATGATAATTATATTTCTAACACCCCTGTTTTTGCATGGCCAACCATCAAGGCAAACTCTTTATCACATCACGTACATCACTGTGTCATCATTAAACTGTGGATGTAAAATTGGTGAGAAAGATATATCTTATCTTATGAATCAGTAAAATCTTTGTTAACTTATTTATTACATAATTTGCATAATTGTTACCTAATTTTCATATTTTGTACCATCCATGTCATAACACTTGTGTATTATGTATTATGCATTCGACTTAAAAGCAATTGTATGCTTAAGAGCTAATAAATGTTGATATTGCTGTTGTTGTTGTTGTTGTTGTTATTTGAACCAGTATGTAGCAGGTAATTTTTCTCGCTGCAATATCCCTAGCTTATAAGCCACACGATTCTTTTGTCATTGAAATACATAATATATATTTATACGAGCAATATAATAATATTAGTTGTTGTGTAAGAAATAACAAAGTCATAAACTGTCGTTATTTTTGTATTGACATTTTCGGACATATTACAATAAACAAATAATATTTTCCAAGTGTTAATAGGTAATTGCAACTGTAAGTGTACTTAAAAAATGTCAGCATTCTAGTTCGAAAAAAGAGACATTCATAAAATGTACGATATTCACATTGTATTCCGTAAGGTAAGATCGTACTGGTTTGCAAGAACTATGATTTTATATAGTACATACATAAATACAATAAAACGTTCATTATTTTAAGTTGTATCGATGCATATAAATTATCCGCAATAAACGTTGTATATGTGGCGTGTTTTGGGAAAACTGGGCAAAATGCTTGTGCGTAAAGTGTCATCCCAGATTAGCCTGTGCAGTCCGCACAGGCTAATGCCGGACGACACTTTCCGCCTAACCTAGATTTTCGCTAAGAAGAGACATCATTTAAACCAAAAATTCCATAACAGCGGAAATTGTCGTCCCTGATTAGCCTTTGCGGACTGCACAGGCTTATCTGGGATGACAATTTACGCACAAGCATTTTGCCCAGTTTTGTCAGAACACGCCACATAAACATGTATCACCACATTAAAAATTAATTATACTGTTGATGAAGTTTGTATTATTTGTCAGGCAAAGGCATACTGAACGAAATTACAACTTATATTCAATAGTTGTTTTTTTTGTAAACACGAATAAATATCGGGATTTAATCGGAACTTAGAAGCATTGGTTTTGTTATGACATTGTAAACACGTATGCACATGCTTATTCACGTATGAATGTCAGTTAAATGATTTATGAACAAATTTATTTATAAAACCATCGCATTAATTCCCAGTTCAAAACGAACAATATTGGTATCCGAACATTAAATTGATTAAGACTAATATTCGTAATAAACTGTTGCAAACATAAGTTTATTAAACAAAAAGTCCAGAAAGCAACATGCGAAAGTGGGCGAACTAAGCGTACAGTGTTTACATAGCAAATAGTTTATGATTATACAAAGTAATGATACGTTTCATTGCAACAATACATACATGTTTTATTAAATATTGGACTATTGTATTTACAATCGATAGCATATAAATATACTTAAATATGAGTATATCGTCCAATTGTGATGACACTTATTAATAACAACAATTACATATATTAAGTTTACATTAAAAAAAACGTAATAATAATGCTACTTTTTTTTAACCCATCGTAACATAAGTATTTTTTTTATGTACATGCTTTTGATACTAGTATACACCACAGTACATGTTTAATAATAATAGAAAAATATTTTATAGAAGAAAATAAAATAAAAAATATAATAAAATAAAAATTGCATATTAAGCGGCGTTACAGTTACATATAGCTTTAACAGATTCACGAAAGAAAACTAAAATGGTATTTAGAAAGCTTCACAAAGTTAATTGGATGATTCGTAACGTGTTTGTAAGCTACATAAAGATAAACAAGTTAAAGAACTTAATTATAAAGTGACTGTAAGGTACACACAGATACACACGGATAAATGCATACTCCAAAATGTTATTGCAAACTACATTAAGAAACAAACAGTTAAATGAATTATTCATAATGTGATTGTAAGCAAAACAAAGCTTCACACAGCAAACCTATTTATTAATAGCGTGATTCTAAGCTACATACATAAGGTACACCCAATTAAATGTATCAGCGTGTATGTAAGCTACAAAAAGTAAAAATAATTGTTCATAGCGTGATTATCAGTTTCAAAAAGCTACACGCAGTAACATTAATTATTCATTACGTGAGTGTGAGCCAAACACAAATATAGACCACGAATGTCATTTTGGTTAAGTTAAGATACTAGCAACTTTTGCGCGACTTTTCTAAGTAAGTAATATTGCATGCAGCATCATCATTTACGTCATCACAATATGTACATGTTGGCAACGCGACGTTGTTAAACATTTCTTTAAACAGCATATTGCATTTTATCTTACATGACACTAGCTGATGTTTCTTAAGACTAACATATATTAGTCATTTGTAAACAAACAAAAGGCCATGAAAAACAGCCCCTATTCTTAACGGAGCATCATTAAATAGAGTTCGTGCTCATTTCAATGGTAACAATATTTACCCGATCACCTTAGAACCGAACACAGTCATTATAATTTTCGATTGGCCAATATACCTAAACACGTGGCTAGTTAACCACGTATGTTTATGCCTGTTGATATATAATAAACTACAGAACAACAGTATAAGACGATTAATCTAGAATTATGTTGTATTAATGATACGAATTTTCTAGCATGTTTGTGTCCGGAGAAACATCACATTTATTCTAATCCGGAGCATGCGAACTTGTCGTTCGCTCATCTGAAGATTTCGTCTTGCATTCCGGACATCTTAGCCAAGAATCTCCATCTCCAACAGATCCGACAGGTCTAGAAAACACGTGTCCTGCAAACCGATTGATTTCAAAAATAAATGTACGATAAAAATCGAGATATTATTGATTCATTAACGTAAAGTTTCGATTCTGTACAAATTGAGCGTTTTTCTTGAATTGTAAGTAAAATTTAAATGAAACAAATATACGTGATAACTCGTTTATGGAATTTTATACTTTTTATATCATTATTTAATTTGTTACTTATCAGATAATGCAAAATTATTTACCATTTAGGCACTTGAACCAATGACCGTCGTTTAACGAGGAGGCCCTGGCAATGTGAACTGGTTTTACATAATGCCTACTTCTCCTACCCAGTTTCGTCAAATTGTTAATAAGATAATGCATTTCGTTGTCCTGTTTAAGAGATAATTTCCCCGTCATGAATATAATGTTCTCCAGCTTGGAATCGTCTATTTGTCCTCTGAAACGTACCAAGTTCACAAAACATCGAGCTCTATTCAACTCTGTGTTAGCATCGTCCACTTCTTGTTCGGTGAAGGCATCCCTTTCTTCTGAAATCTTTGCGACAGTGTAATCAAAGAACGCCATTTTACCACTATCGATTTGATAATATTCTTGAAAAGCTTGTATGGCCTTAAGCTGTATTTGAACTGTTTCAATAATTGTTCTCGTTATGATTTTATCAGGATTGTTTTCGAATGTGATTTGATCAGGATTGTTTTCGAATGATTTCAATCTGTCGTCAATGCGACCGTATGCTCTAATAAACGGTTCATTTTTCAGTTGTGGGCTAATCTGTTTAGTGAGCAAGTCCCGTTTTACTTTAAGCAACGTCGTAAGTGTGGTTATACTTCCTCCAATAATCTTAGTCTTAACACTTTCAATGTCGTGTAATCTTGCCTTTATTATAGCGCCGTACCTAACACAGTTTCGAATTGGGGTGTCACATACAGGACAGCCTTTCAAACGCAACTCTTCGGGCAGGTTGTCAATATTCATATAACAGTCTAGAGCGGAATACTCGATTAAGTGATCACAGTCATTCAGGTGCACGAATCGCGCATCCGATATACCTTTGCTTTCAGGAAGAAGATCCTTGATCTCAATTTTATCGCACACTCTGCACTTCTTGGGACAAGGCTCCCCACATAGGCCAATACATTGATGGCCACAAGTAAGCCTCTTCATACAAGCATTATTGCACGGTGGGCGATTGCATGGTTCAAAACATTTTCGGGTACATATGAAATGTTTGCATTCCCACTTACAGTTCTTCTTGCACGGCAGACACGGAATTCCACACAAGCGTTTGCACTGAGAATGAGGGCAACTGTTTTCACAACTTTGTGTACACGGCTGACTCTGGAAACAAGAGGTCGAGGACAAGTGATCACACACGAGTAACTTGTCACATTTATACTTGCAAGCTTCATGGAAACGTCCTTGTATGCACGAAGAGCACGTGCCACTACATATATGACCACATTTAAGGCGAAAATCACATGGATTCAGACAATTTATCGTATGCGATTCACCGCAAGCATTTGCACATTGGTGACCACATGACAGTAAAAATTGACATGGACGAACCATACACTTGACCGTTTCCGAATCAATGTAACATGCTACATTTTGAGAATGACCGCATATTTGCAATTTCTTTTCAACAATGTCTTTACAAGGTGGACAAGGGTATTCATAGCATTTACCCGTGCACACATGATTCATTGTACACGGTTGCCTAGTGCATGGTTCTTTACATTGAAACAATTCATGTGTATTATCAAATATATGACACACTTTTGGGCACATATGTCCGCATGCTAAGTCTGTGTAACACATTTTGGAACAGCCTCCAAGAGGTGCACGATCGAAATCTTTGGCTACCTTAGCAACTATCGGACTATCCTTGGGGTGGTTTTGGCACCGGAGCTCCAGCCCTTCACCACAGAGACCTTTCTGCGTCATGTCATTTGTGATTGTTTTCCACAGTGATGAATACTTTGACAAATGATGAAAATTTCCAACAACATAGAGTCCCATCTTTGATCGTGAAAGTGCGACGCATACTCTGTTCTCTTTTTTCATGAAACCAATTTTCCTTTCATTGTTGCTTCTGACGAGTGATACTATAACAATATCGTTTTCCTCCCCCTGATAACTGTCAACTACAGTTATTGTAACTTTTGCAAATACGTTTGCACTCATATGCTTTTTCAGTTCTATCAACTGAGAATTGTATGTTGCAAGGACGGTAATCTGCGTCCCACTGTAGCCCTGAAGCAGAAAATAGTTTGTAAGTTTTGTAACATATTCAGCTTCAAATGTGTTTGCATAACTTTGACGGTCAGTGTCATGCGTTTCTGGAAATTCGTGCCTGATGAACATAACATTTTTAGCAACACCTTTAATGTCATCATATTGCTTGACATTATCGTTGTCTATAAGATTGTCGTAAATATGTCGCATAATATCAGCTATCTCTGGACGCATTCTGTGTTGCAGCTGTAGACAGTCATGTTGTATGCCGTTCATCACCAGCCGTTCAAAGAGGCTGATATTCAAATTATAGTGAAGCTCTAGTTCATATAATGCCGGATTAGGCTGAAGTTGCTTATGGTCTCCAATAAGAATTAAATGCTCGCAATTCTTATTTAGGGCTGTAATGACATGGGCTTCCAATACTTCTGCGGCCTCTTCCACAATCACGATTTTAGGTTTGATGTAATGTAAAGTCTCGGAATAACGAGCTGCACAAGTCGTTGTCATTCCAATTACGGACGCACGTTGTAATATCGCCCGCTCTTCACTGATTTGTGCGTGTTCGTATTCATCGACTTTATCTTTTACAGTTTCTTGGCAGTCGTCAATTTTGTCTTGTAAATCTTCCAAAAAACATTTAACAAAACATCTGTAAAGTTTCCATCTCTCATTAATGTCAAGCAGCCATACATCACCTTTAATCGAGGCTTCTTGTTTGGTCAGTACATCTCCTATTGTAATTTTTCGTTTTATCTGATGTTCTAATTGCATATGGAATTCAATTTCTTCTTGCAATTGAAATTTCTTTTCTTCGAACTGTGTTTGTAATGTACCGAGTTGTTTAGTCAGAACATTTGCCTTTCTAAGGTCATCATGGTGTTCCTCGAAAACATGTACCTTTTTTAAATCATTCTGTACTATGGACATATTCTTCCGTATATCTGCGAGTTCATGCTGAATTTCATGTTCCTTCTTCATGTAACTTATATATCCTGAAAGCTTTTTCCGAATTAGTTGAAAATGATTGTTGTTTTTATTTTTCATAAAATGTAGGTAATCCGGATCGCGCCGCCTGCCTTTGGTTGCCCTATCCCTTGACCCACTAAAACAACGTTGATCACGGCATTGGTCTTCAATCGTTTTTATCTGTAGCCATTTAACTATCCTTGACTCCGAGACGCTTTCTTTGTCATCGGTAGCCCGGTTTCCCATCACTAGTGACTTATACAGATGTGTGTAAATTATGTTCGAAAAGTTGCCTTCTCGAAGTATTGTACAGCTACACGCTTCTTTCGTCATATACAATCCTTTTAGCTTTCGCTTTCGAATTTCTAATTCGCCGTGTATTCTTCTTCTGTTTTTCGTCATCTGGAAAATATTTCCTTTCATATCTTTTGTTTGTCGTTTATATTGTTTCAATGTCATATTTTCCAATGCTGAGCACTGGGAACGAGAACCAACACGAATTATATCACCGTCGTAAAAATCTATCAGTCGTTCAAGAAATTGATCCAAAGCATGATTTGTGAAGCAGACGATCAAAATCGGCGATCCAAGTTTTGAATTCCATTGGTTTTTGTTTTGTAGCAAAACTTTCATTATTTGTAAACCGATGAAAGTTTTTCCTGTTCCAGGTGGACCTTGAATTATAGCAAATTCTCTACACAAAGCATTCTGTAAAGCTTTCATTTGCGAGTCGTCTAAATGTAGTGCCTCTTTGGATGGCCATGTGTTTTTGTCAAGAACAGTGACCATATGCGACCTAGGTTGTGACGATACAGATGATTTATTTCTGTTCTCCATGCGGAATTGACTCTCGTGAACAATTTTGAAGTCACTATTTATCAGTGGGGTCAAGTCGAATCGGGTTTGCTTTGTCAAGTATGCTGGTGGATTACAATGGGATTCGCATTGTATGATGTATTTCTGAAATGCAAAGTTAACATTATTCAATCTTTGTAGTCCTGATAAAACATGTTTGTATGGTTCAAAATAGGCAGAAGATTCAGCCATGGTATACGATCGCCCGGACAAGTCATCGCTTAGTCGTCCACACGAGGTGATTGCCACTTTAAAAATGCCACTTACAATTTTGTCATTGTCAATTACAGTTGCAAACATGACTGTTCTAAAGTTATCGTCCGACAAAGCGACTAGCGTGCCAAATATCAACCTTTTTCCACTTTGTAATATAATCTGTTTTAGGCGCGGTGTCATTTTAATTTTCATTTGAAAGCACGCACCTTTGTCGCTTACATCTGGACCAATTACTTTAACGTCTCTATAAATATGAACGCCATTTTGCCTTTTTGTTGACTTTCCATTGATTTCCTGGACATATTGTTTAATTCCTGCTCGAAATGATCCAACAAAATCCTCTCTTAGTAGTCGAAAATGAACATCTAAATAATGTTCAACGTCATTGTATTGCCCTTGAATTTTGTTTTTCCGTAGAAACGGAGATACAATACCTTTAATCTCCTCCTGTGTTGGCAAAACTGGGATATCTCGAAAGTTACATGGTGGAACTTCTTCATCGCTCTCTCCACGTTTGCATTTAGTTCTGATTAGTTCTTGATATTGTCTTTCTTTATAAACGCAGTCGGTAGTTGTTGATTCTTTTTGTCCAATATCAATGGAATCGTTTACGATTAATTTTTTATTTTTAGGCAAGGTTTCTGTATTGCCAAACGAACGATCTTTGATTCGAGAAGGCCCATAATTGTTTGCTTGAAAAAAAAATCGCGTGGACGAAATCGTGGATTTTAAAGGTATGCGTCTTTTGAATTCATTTGGCGTCATTTTATTTAAGCACGTGTCAGTTTCTGTCCTGGCTCGTTCGTGTAAGGTTAAAACATCTGTACCATCTAGGTCTCTTATTTCACGTGCAGTGACAAAAGAGCCGACGCGAACTTCTTGGGCCTCGTCTGTGTTTCTAGCACCTTTTGCAATTGCTTCACAGTTTGGTTCATTTGATTTTGCATCCGACTTCTCTTTCCTAACTCGTTTGCTTACATGAGGGTCTAGTGTTGTTCTAATCCCTGCATCCAATTCGTGTTCTAGCGCGATATCTACACGTCCAATAGAGAGACATTTGGCTCCTTGGCAGTCCGACACCTTTTTAGTATGGAATGGCTTTTTACGTGTTTCACCTACAGATTCATCCATCTTCGAATGTGATTTGCGCGATTTATTTTCAGAAGCATAGCCAGTATTGCCATGTTCTATTTTCTTTTCACGTGTTCGCGTATATCTTGCTTTGTATGTATCTTGGGTGGATATAGTTGGCTTATTTTCAATATCTGTCACATTTTTAGTTTCGGAATTCAATTCGATATTGTCACATTTATATCCACTTCTTTTAGAATATTTCATATTCTGTTCTCTCATTTCGTTAGCGCGCTTATTTTGCAACATCTCGATTAAATGTTCTCGTCCACGAATTTTCTCCTTATATGATGCCTCGACAGACAAACGGTCGTTTGCTTGTTCATTTAACATGTCTTGAACTGCCTTGCAATTCAATGGATGTGTTTTGAAAGATACAATATTTTGCGCGGTTGTCGTTTTTGAATCTTATGTATATTTATGTCTAGTCGATGGACTATCCGCGACCGTTTGGTCCGAAGATTTGTTTGGTAATTTTAGAGTGTTCATAGCAGTCAATGAATCTCCAGGTTTAGACGTAATTGCTGCTGACACACTGTTGGCTTTTAACATAGCCTTTGATACACCCTTGTTACGCATTTCGATATAATTTTCAGCCGATGTTTTTTTTTAAAGCATTATGGTTTGTTGTGTATTTTTCCTTAGCTCTTATACGTCCTTCCGTCGCACTTATGTTTTTCCGTATATTAGGTGTAGGAATATTTAACGAAGGTGTCTTCATAGTAGACATTTCATTATGCGTGGCAGTAACGTTTTCGGCACTTTTTTCTTTGTTCTTCTTTATGAATCCACTTACTTCACTGACTTTTAAGTTTCCTTTCGTGGAAGTAATTTCCTCATTAAATTTCTCACTTGTTTGACATCGCGTCCGAATGCCGGGCGGAACAAGAGTCGCTCGCTTGTCAGGCAAGTGATTAGAATTAATGAAAACCCTTGCCCGTCTTCCACTGGAAGTTAGGTCAGAACCTGCCACGGTTGCGGGTATGTTGCTTTTATGCATATTAAAAATATTTCAAACATAAAGTTGTCACGAACTCGTGAGTCACTTGCTTGTTATTATAATACAACTTGCTTATCCATAAAATGTTACTCATATAAATTGTGTCGGTTTGATAATCGCGTCCTTCAAATGTCATCAGTGTTCATCTTAAATATTTCCGATAAACGCCGATCACATTGTGCGTTATAAATTGTTTCGTTCTGTTCACGTCCTTGTTTTTGTTTTGACTAAAGCTCGTGTTTCATTTCCTTTCGCTCTATTCTAAGGATAGTTTTCAATTAACACAGTGTTCAATCTCCAGGTTTGAAATTCTGTCAACGTGCCAATGAGATTACGTCTTGCAGCGGGTTGTCGACTACGGAATGCGTGAAGAATAACGTTCGGTGCAGGGAAGAGGAACAGGCAGCATTCCTATAAAACACATAACAAAAATAAATGAAATAATTGATGGTTCCGCCCAGAGATCAAAATGTCCGGGGTTTGATTCCAATTCTAACAGCGTTCTCCAGATCTCTTGCAACGCAAAGTACTCCCTATGAAGCGGACTCGACAGTGTCTCATTTAGCATCTGGCCTTGGTGCAATCGAGTAGATCTATATATATATATAAAGGGTTTAAATTAAATCAAGTTATGACTAGGAATTTGTGATCTGATATTGCTAGCGATGTATAATATAATTAATGTTCAACATGTTGCCTTCGTATAGAATATTATTAGTTACACTGTTAGCATCTTACCCATACACCATCAGTTACTAATAGTGTAACGATTATATCTCAACGACTACCTTTTCCTTGTTGTGTTTAATATATCATCATATTTCGTCCCTTCACTAACATTTATTACAGAAAAAGCGTTCCGTATTTTTACTTTTATTCAATTGTGTACGCAATTTATGACGCATCTCGTGTGACGTATTTTCTTTGTCGAAATACACCAGTTTAAGCTCGACTCTCTGGGTGTTAGGAAAAAACAGCTCGTACGTGGTGGTTTATTCAACAGTAACACATTTATTTTAAGCATCGAACGAATTCAAAACGCATTTCGGATTGTGTGTCTGTCATGTTTAATTGTAAACTTCGATAGGAATAAAATAACTCGCTCCGACGGATTTCGTAAGTCGTGTTTTGGGTCAGAATGGTAAGCATTCGATAAAACGTTATAAAAAATAGAGTGCTTTAAAATAAATTTCGATAAAGGGATGGAAGAACAGAAAGTGGAAGTGCATATCTTTGTAACTTTATTGTTATAATCATTGGGTTAAAGTTGTCATCGAGGTAAGCGTGTCGTTTATACTCAATAGAGTATATATTTAGTATAAATGTAATTTGATTATCTCATGAAAGTTTTTGTTTGTTTGTGGGATAAATAGAAAACCATGTTAACTTAATGTCAGTGTGTGTCGTACGATAACCTATACCGAGCGCCTCATGATATCGATCATGTTGTTTACATTGAGATCGAGGCTCTCATGATGACGTCACACGCAGGCGCTCCGAGTATTTTGTTTGAAACAACAACAACAACATTCTGTATGGCCACTGTGTACAGGTGCTCTGTATCTGAAATGCAATTTTTTATTATGAGCCTCGCTCTGAGAAAACCTGGTTTAATGCATGTGTGTAAAGAGTCTTTCCAGATAAGCCTGTGCAGTCCGCAAAGGCAAATCAGGGATGACACTTTCCGCCTAACTGTATTTAAACTCAGAGGAAACTTCCTCAAAACAAAATACAGCATAAAAGAGGAAAGTGTCAAAACCAATGAGCCTGTGCTGACTGCACAGGCTTATCTGTGACGACACTTTACGTACATGGATTAAGCCCGGTTTCCCCAAAGTGAGACTTATATGAAATAATGTTCACATTTTGTTGAGCAAATACCACCCTTTTTTTACTTGAACAATGACCATGCAACAATCTACTTTTCCCTTGACCAAATAAATACTTTTTAATACCAAGACAAACATGCTTATTTTGTTATAAAATTATAAAATAAAATAGAAAACAACATTTTTTATTGACACGATTTATCGCGCGAAAACATGTGACTTACAAAACTATAGTCAAAATAAATAATAAATGCAATACTTTTCAAGAAGATAGTTCAAAAATTGACCTAAAAGCAAACCATCCATATCAAATATAACGTGTGAAACGCTTTTGTTTGCCATTCTTACTAGAAGTAAATCAAACTGATGTCAATTCATGAACTTATTGCGACATATCCTCCTAGGCTAAATACCACCTTTAACGGATACACGTCACTAAGTAAAAAAACTTGATTGAACCATTTGAACAAGCGTGATACATCGAGTATCAACTTATTCTGAGGGTATGTGAATATAATGTATCTATTTGTTTAATAGGTACCACAATTCACTTCAGGTTAACAATAGTTCTTATTTATTTTNGTGAATATAATGTCTCTATTTGGTTAACTGGTACCACAATTCACTTCAGGTTAACAATAGTTCTTATTTATTTTCATTTATCATAATTATTAAATGATATAATGATGCTTTGCTGAAAAAAACACACTCTTCATGCACTAGCCTCACATCAAAGGCGCTAACCCATTGGAACGCATTAAGAGATCAAAGGTTTCTTTGGCCATGACACAGCTTGTCCGGACATTAAATGTGTGATTCATCATGCAATTAAACAATATTACCGAAAACGTTTATCATTAGGAAAACATGGACCACCCGTTACATATCTAAACGGTCAAGGTAGTTCTTAGAGGTTACATATGGCCATTAAACAGCTTGTTCCAGACTGAAGCATTGCTACTAACTGTTTGACGAATTTATTCATATAATGTCGATGAAATATAATGTATCGAATTGGGATGTTTTCAACGCGTTCTGTGAGTATCTTCTTTTTTATTAGTGGGAATACTCGAAATGGACTATGGCCCTCTTGGTCTGATATACTTATATACTTTGTGACCGTGTTTCTTTACCGGGTTAAAGTGAGTATAGTCACTGGGTCCTGTCAGTATATGGTTGTTAATCTGTGTATAATGTCACCTGGTTGTGTGGATCTCTGGTGATCATAAAGTGGCTATGATATTTAGGGTGTGTGGATCCCTATTTATGATATAGTGGGTATACACAACACGTTCTGTTGGTCTTGGATTTCCTGATATAATTGGTATAAACGCCATTTTCTGTAGGTCTTATACTTTGATATAAATGGGTATATACACCTTGGTATGTGGGTCTCTGGTTCGGATTTAGGGAATGTATAGGCCTGAGGGTCTGTGTTCCATCTATGAGGTGCATTTGTATGTACACTACAATGTTTTGTAAATAATTATGGGCAAAGTATGAGGTTTGAAGCTCCTTTTAAAACAGTTGAATCCCCATCCATATGTATTGACCTATCAAAGTTGGTGACCTCCGTTTTTTTAATTTTGTGTACTTGTTGTTTACATACGAATCATGATTACAACATTTATTTCGTGCCTCACTCTCTGGTAATATGGTTCTTATCATCTATATAGGACCACTTACTACAATCTGTTTTTTTCTCAAGCGGATGCATCTGAGAATTCACGTACTGTATGTATATATGACTAAAAAGGTATACAGGTATACTGCGTTCGCTACATGTCGGGATCTTAGATATTTGGTCCATTTGCTCAATTTCTCAAAATATATCACCATGCAGGTATATTCTACGATTTCAACAGAGAAAAAATTGTGTTGGCTGTATTGGCATAGTTGTGAATCAACAACAAATACTGTCGTTTTTATATTTCGCATACGATAATTTCGTTTCTGAAATCAATGATTCTGTTTTAATCTACACATAGAAGTAGACCAGCTAATTGGATATCAAATAAAGATAAACAATGTAAAGGTTTTCTCCCTTGAATGATACACTATGAATTTCAAAGATTTTAAAGAGTACATGTGTGAGCGATCTTATTACGGAAGATAATGCTATGACGGGGATAGTGTCAATGAACTTGGAGTTAAATATGTTTTGCCAGTTTAAACTTTATTTAAACCTTCAAATTGTTAATTACACTCGACCAAGGTAAAGTTGTATACATGAATTGGATACGAGGCCACAGAAAATAAAAAATAAGGCGGAAACAAAACATCAGCTTAAAATCTTCGGTGTTTTGAGATTCTCCTTTTTCAATTTTGATGTTCAAATCACTCGAGAACACAAGTAAACATAGTTGATAATAAAAGCGCCATGCTCGATGATCGTCAAGGGCCCTTGGAACGGATGTTATGTTAATAATTCTTAAAATAACTGTTGAAGTGTTAAGTTGGATGATAAGATGTAGA
>VMBQ01005768.1:19469-32202 GCA_007657795.1 Dreissena rostriformis
GTAAAACCTTGTTAACACTCTAGAAGTCATATTTTTGGTCCAATGCTCATGAAACTTGGTCAGAATATTTGTACTAATGATATCTGGGCTGAGTTTGAAAATGGTTGATATCCGTTAAAAAACATGGCCGCAAGGGGGCGTGGCATTTTTCCTTATATGGCTATGTAGTAAAACCTTGTTAACACTCTAGAAGTCACATTTATTATCCAATCTTTATGAAACTTGATCAGAACATTTGTTCTAACAATAGCTCGGGTGAGTTTTAAAATGGTTATGGTTCGTTAAAAAACATGGCCGCCAGGGGGGGGGGGCAGTTTTCCTAATATGACTATAGAGAAACCTTGTAAAAACTCTAGAAGTCACATTTTTTGCCTAATCATCGTGAAACTTAGTCAAGACATTGGTTTTATTGATATCTCGGACAAGTTGGAAAATGGCTCAGATCGGTGAAAAAAACACACTTTTTAGCTCACCTGATTGCTCAGGTGAGGTTTTAGGATCGGTCTTTGTCCGTCGTCTGTCTGTCCGTCCACATTTGGTTTGTAAACACTCTAGCATTCACATTTCTCAAGCAATCTTTATCAAAGTTGCTGAGAAGCTATATGGCCACATGATCTCAGTCAAGTTTGATAATGAGCAAAATTGCATAATAAATGCAAGAATTATTGCCCTTCGATTTTCAAAATTTTCATTATATTATACAAAATCCTTGTTTATCTTAAACCACAAAGCACACTGCTTTGATATTTGATATGTTACATAGATTGTTCAAATCATGCCACTGGGTAAGCTCATTTTACAGGTGAGCAATCTAGGGCCATCTTGGCCCTCTTGTTTAATGTAATATTCCCTTAACCACAAATATATATTTTGTGTACCTTTTCAGTTATGTAAATTAGCTAAAAGGCGTGTTTAAATTTAAAAATTGTATACATTCAACTAATCTATTAAGGGAGTTTTGTTAAAAAAAGTGGGCATGATGCAAATGATTAAGTGTTGTCAAAGGTCAGCCTATGCAATCTGTGTTTTATGCCTTCATTGGATTATGGAGACTTGGTTTAAAAAGGAAATGCCATAAATTGTGAAAGTGTTGCCAAGATCAACATGTGTGCACTGCACAGGCAGGTTCTGGATCACATCACGCATATGCTTTAAGCCAAATTTTAGCTCACTTGTGAACAATGTGCTCATGGTGAGCTTATGTGATCGCTTCTTGTCTAGAAGTCACATTTGTTTAGTCCTGTCTACATTAAACTTGGTCAGAAAATTAGTTCTTATGATATCTCCAGGGAGTTTTAAAATTGGTTGCGATGAGTTGAAAAGCATGGTCACCAGGGGAAGGGTAGTTTTCCTTATATGGCTTTAATAAAATTTTGTTTACACTTAATTGGCCACCTTTATTGTCCAATCTTAATTAAACTTATTGGGAAAATCATGTCCCATTAAAATTTTAGCCAAATTTGAAACTGGGTCATGTGAGGTTAAAAACTAGATCATAAGGTCAAATCTTTACAAAAGCTTTTTAATGATCTAGAAGTCACATTTTCATGAAACCTGGTAAGAACATTTGTTCTAAGGATATCTTGACAGAGTTTGAAAATTCTTGCAGTCCATTGAAAACCCTTTTTCCTTATGACTATAGTAGCTATAGTAAAACCTTGTTAACATTGTAGAAGTCACATTTTTAGCCTAAATCTTCATGAAACTTGGTAGGAACATTTGTTATAATGATAACTGGGCTGAGTTTCAAAATGGTTCTGGTCCCTTGAAAAACATGGCCGTCAGGGGGTATAGCAGTTTTTGTTAAATGGCTACAATGAATCTTGTAAACACTCTGGAAGTGACAATTACAGTACAATCTTGATGAAACTTTGGTCAGATCATTTGTTTTAATGCTATCTTGGCTGAACTTCGAAAATGGTTTTGGTGCCATGAAAACATTACAGTTCACAAGGCTTATCAGGAAAAACACTTTCCGGTTTAATGGAATTTTTCGGTTAAAGGAAGTCTCTTTTAAACCAAAATCAAGTCAAGAAGGAAAGTGTCGTCCCTGATTAGCATGTGCGTACCGCACATGCTAATCTGGGACGACACTTTACGCACATGCATTAAGCCCAGTTTTTCCAAAGCAAGGCTTAAATTTATGTTGCAGTCACAGATTGAACAGAGGCGGGTGCGTCACATGAACGAGGAGCGCCTCATTCTGCGGGAAGAGCTTGAGGACTACAAGGAAAAGTGTCGGGAACTCAATGAGCGGCTTGAAGCATCAGAGAGGGAAGACGTGGATCTGAGAGAAATGCTTTCAAAGGTATGTGATTTGTTTCGGACAGTTATGGTAAAAATGTATTAAAATGACTATTACAATATGTCTATCTGGTTCACAAATTGCCCATAAATATTTAAAAGGATTGTTATCCCCTGCCAAAGGCGGAGGAATATAGAATTGGCATTGTCCGTCCATCATTCCGCCTGTCACAAAATTTTGAAATTGGTGGGGGATATCAATTTAACGAATTTGCTTGTTTCTGTTTGTCATTCATTCTTTCAAAACAGAAAATGTTATACTTGTTGTCTTTTATCTTTGCAGCAAGAGCATGAAATGCACGTACTTAAGAAACAAAACAAGATTTTGAACAAGACAAATCTGGAAGAAAAAACTATTGCTGTGCAGCAATTTGAACAAATTCAGAAGAAAGGTCAAGAAATTTTAGAGGTTGGTGAATATTTGTATATACCAGTAATTATATAGTTATATTATCAAATAATATAAAATGTATATACCAGTAATTACATTGCTATATTTGTATGCAATTTAAGAACCTCTTGTTTTTCCTGAGTATGCGCTCGAATGAGCATTCAGCAGCAGAGTGTGGGTCATTGCATGAGCATTTTGTACATTGTACACCATCTGTTAATAACGGAGTTATGGCCCTTTGTATATATTCTGTGTTAATGCAGCATGTGGGGGTATACATCACGTCTGTGACTAAGCTCTAGTTTGGCGGGGGATACCTATTCAATGAATTTGCTTGTTTCTTTTCAATTGTCATGTGTTGCTTGTCTTAATAAATGCAAACTGTTTTCTTTATTTTTTGATAAACCTTAATAAATACAAAAAAAATTATTGAAAAAAAATCAAACTAAACAATTTTGACTGTTTCTAGCTTGAGGCGCAGTGTATCAAGGATCGGAGTCGCGTGTGCGAGCTCCAGACAGAGAAGAATATGTGGATTGAGGAGCAGCACCTGTTGCGCCAGGAGATCAGGCACCTGCGCAACGAGCTCGACAACCTGCGCTGCCTGATCAGGAGCTCCGGGAGCAGTCAGACGGTGAGTCAGGCAGCAATAATCAGAAGTTTGTTTGTGCAAACATGAATTATGAGGCCTTTTAAATTAATACAATTTTTTGGGAAAACTGGGCTAAATGCATGCGTGTGAAAATGATTGTCCCAGATTAGCCTGTTCAGTCCGCACATGCTAATCAGAGACAACACTTTCCCTTTTAATGGAATTTAATGTTTAAAGGAACTCTCCTGAAAAGGACAATCCAGTTTAGATGGTGTCATCCCTGATTAGCCGGTGTGGACTGCACATGCATTAAGCCCAGTTTTCTCAGAATGATGCTTTCATTATCATTATGAGAGCATTATTCTGGGAAAACTGGACTTAATGCATGTGCAGTGACAATGTATATAAGAGTTCCTCTTCCACATTTTTCACACTGTTTAATTCAAACTTCAAATATATCTTCACCATAAACTGTGCATATGCATGACACTTTTCTTCCTCAATGATCTACACATTTCTTATATTTTATGTTCCCTTAAACTTAGCCATGAACATGGCAGTAGCATAAAATGTTATCAGTTTGTGTAGCAAACTTCTCCCACATTTTTCAAGTGACCCTTCAAATATCTCATGACAATTAAGTGAAGACATTTACCACACTTTTCATTCTCAATGTAGCACACATTCCTAAGTGTTTTGCACATTAAAAAGTATTATTATGGATTCTTTTTTTAAATATCTTCCTTGATTATGGCAATAGATCGGGGGGAAGGGCGGGTCTGACAACAATTTTTGCAGGGAATTAAATTTTTGACAATTACTGCAGCGGGGATTCACCATTCCAGCCACTTTGCACTGCAATTAACATGACTTTCATCTGACTTGCTTAAGTTGTTGTTTCAATACAGCAAGTGTTGCAGTTAGGCGTTACTGGTATTTGTGAAACAAATATTTTTATCAACATAATTGATATTAATTTCCCTTTTATTAATTGGGGAAACTTTTCAGGGGATTTTTTGTTTGACATGTATTTTATACACACAATGCAGTGCATTATGGTCTCTCATCTTGTCCAGCAGTTACATACTTTGCTGAAAGGAACGTAACGTTGCTCAAAATGTTGAAGGTATAGCTTAATTTTTACCATTTTCAAATGCACGGCAATAAATGTTATTGATGTAAAATAAAATGACAATTTAGGGACATGCTTCTGTTATGTTTCATGCACATACTTTTAAAGCCACATTGGGAAAACTGGGCTTAATGCATGTGTTTAAATTGTCATCCCAGATTAGCCTATATAGTCCGCACAGGCTAATAAAGTAATGACACTTTCTGCTTAAATGGAATTTTTCATTTAAAGACAGTCTCTTCTAAACAAACAAACATTCTTAGCTGAATGTGTTGTCAAAGAATAAACTGTGCCTACTGCACAGGCTAATATGGGACAACAATTTACACACATGAATTAAGGCGGGCTTTCCCAGAGCAAGGCTAATTTATTTTGATGATATTGTCATATCAGCGTTCTTTGCACATTTGCTGATGTTTCCTCCGTCTCGAGGGATGAGTTATTTATGTGTGAACATGTATATTTATATGACACTATGAGTTATTTATGTGTGTACATGTATATTTATAGGGCACTACATCTGAGGAGGAAGATTCTATTGAAGTAAGTGCATGTGTACTTAGGTACCATAAGTAATGTTCTTCATAGTTATGTTTTAGCTTTGCTCTGTGAAAATGGGGCTTAATCCATGATGTGCCCAGATTATCCTGTGCAATCTGCACAGGATAATTAGAGACGACACTTTCTGCCTTATATGGATTCTCATTTAGAAGAGAAATCCTTGAAACGAACAATTCCATAAAAGCGGAAAGTGTTGTTCCGGATCAGCCTGTGTGGACTTCACAGGCTAATCTGGGATGACACTTAATGCAAATGCATTTAACCCCATTTTCACAGAGCGCAGATCATTTTTATGATGATATATCATTTCACTTTTTTTCCTAATTTAAAGAAATATTTTTAAACTAAAGACAAATTATTTTAGTGGACAATCATTAAGATAACAAAAAATGCTTTTTCAGTAGTCAGTGAGTGTTTATTTCATGTAAAAGGTATTGGCTAGTTCATGTTCAGCTTTGAATGATAAAGTTTTTAGACATACCCAATTATTTTGCCTTCCCATTTCATTGTGTGGACAGAGCCTTGTATGCATGCATCATAGAATGGCGTATTTTTGTTTATTTATCAGGAGTTTTATATGAAAGTGCATGTGTTATTGCAGAGTGTTTATTGAGTTTTCATTTTAAATTACATTGTTATACCCCCATTACCATTGGTAATGGGGGCTATACAGGAGTCACTTTGTCGGTCGGTCGGTCTGTCTGTCTGTCCGCTTGTCCGGGCCATAACTATGTCGTTCATCAAGGGATTTTGAAATCATTTGGCACATATGTTCACCATCATTGGACAGTGTGTCGCGCGAAAGAATTACGTCAATATCTCCAAGGTCAAGGTCACACTTTGAGGTCAAAGGNACCGGATTTTGAAGGCCTTTGCAAACAGTTTGGATCCAGATGAGACGCCACAGAATGTGGCGTCTCATCAGGATCCAAACTGTTTGCTATTCTGATAGTATTCTTTAAAAAAAAGGGAAGAAAATGCTAATTTTAGAAATTTAGCAGACAACATTTTAGCAGATGACAAATTTCCCAGCATGCAAAGGGTTAATCAGGAGTTTTATATGAAAGTGCATGTGTTATTGCAGAGTGTTTATTGAGTTTTCATTTTAAATTACATTGTTTTCTTGATGACTAATGCAATAAGAAAAGCATTTAATTAATTTATATTTTACTTTGGGAGTTTGTTTACATGTTGTTTTGTGCAAAAATGTGCATTTTATTTATACACTACAGTTCTGTTATATCGCGGATCATGATAACTTGTCAGTTCATCCATGCATAAGCGTAGTATGGAAATCTAAAAACACGTTATTTAATTACCTTATTGCACTATATTTTATATCCATGTGTTTTACATTGGTAAATCAAAAAACATTATTCCATGTAAGTATTTTCAAAAGCGCAAATCATTAAATTTGTGAAGCATTGCCAAGTTTTATTGTTCATGTAAAGTAAACACATTCTAGCCACAAATGAACAATTCTCATTTATTTTTTGTAAATCATTTATCCTGATTAAAAGCATGTGAAAATTAGACTCAATGTACAACAGCACATCATTCATCCTAGTGAAAAGCGTGGGCTTTAATATTTCATTGCTAAATAAAAACTTTGTAGTGCAGATAACGTTGAGATACTTTTTATTTAAAAATGTGTAGTGCGTTTTTAAAAAATGTGGATTTTTTTCTGTAAATTAAAAACGAGTCATGCACGCTGTATCTATGGTGCTAGGGTTGTTGAGATAGGTCAGTATTGATCTGTGACATGTACAGTTAATGTATACAACTTAATGTGGATGGCGTGTATTCCGTTGCCTTATTGCTGATTTGCGGATACAATTACCAAGAAGAATTTGATTTACAGTTGGCATCATGTAAGTTAAAAGCCCATTCAATAGAGAACTTTTTCAAGGATGGCATACGCAATGATAAAAAACTGTTTCTCTTTGAAGTAAGGCATAGTGGTTTTATTGTTTGTCGCATTTCACAACGGTGAATGTGATGTACAACAAAGGCATGAAAATCTGGACCAAACTAGGGCCAACATTTTTTAATAAATTGATTTACGGGATTTATTTTTAAAAAATAGGGTCGGGGGTCGAAATAAAAATAAAAATAAAATAACAAAAATCACAGAGTTGACAACAAAAATAAAAATAAAAGTTTAAACTTGTTAATTTTTTTTATTTTAATAAACCAACATTTTACATTACTTTTGTTATATATATCTTATTTATGAAAACAGTAAGTCACTAGAAGCAAAAGAAAAAGTGTTATTAATGCATTTGTCAAGAACATTTCTTTTTAATCTTAATTCTTGTGGAATGTCTTCATTGTCTGCTATGTGTTTATTTTATATCAAATAAGGTGTAGCACTTTTTGTTTTATTGTTACAGGGATTTCAAAAGATTTTAAAAACCAGGAGTCAATGACCCCTGGACTGAAATTTTGAGGGGTCAAATTGAAAAATGCTGGGGTCAATTTTGAAGAGCAAAAATAAGTGTACAAGAATTGTGTTTTTGTCTGTGTTATTCATTTTTAGATGACATAATTTGCAAACAAAATTATTCATATAAAGTTACACAAGTCATATCATAATCTTTGTATGGATATAAATAATAATGCTAACCCCTGAAAACTGGCATCAACTTTTTTTTATATATGTTACTAGCACCATTAACACTTTTGTTCACTATAATTTTTTTGCAGTTATTCACAAGTCTCACTTACTAGGTTCATGTATTAGTCAACAAAAATGTTGTTGTTGTTGAATCAATCGTAAATTGACGTATTTTTCTGTAGTTGCCATGGGACTTTCTAATTGAGTGCATTTATTCCAATGTGAGTTTTTCATTCTAGAAAATACATGTACCTAGTTACAAGTCTATATTTAGTTACAGCACTCTTGCAACACGCACGCTTTCCATGCGCGACAGACGAAAGCAACAATTTCGCGCTCTTATTAAAACACGGGTTTTACGAGGCATACATAATAGTCTCTTGTAACTCAAAATTGAGTGGCAGCAATGATTGTGTTTCATGTTTTAAAGTAGTGGTATATATGTGACTGTATGCAATTATGCTGATGAGACTATAATAAACAAATAATAATTATATAGTGATTGGTGTAAGTTGTGGATGAATACAAAGGAATTTGTACCAGCAAATACTAACACGTGGCTGTATAAAAACGATGTGCTTCAGTTCTATAAATGGACATGGTGAAATATACATGTACTAAAATTAAAGTGTTGCCGCATAAAATTGTTAACGGGTATTGTTTTCACAACTTACTCGCCATAAGTAATTAATTGCTCACCTTTTGCATTTAACTTTTCGTATGTAGTAGCTAATTGTTTACAGTAAAAAGGTGTTATGATGATGCTCGGCACCGTCTTTTAAGTACTTTTTAATTACCGAATTACACCTTTCACAAACAATAAATCCGATCCGATTTAACACAGTTCACAAACGATTGTGTAACGGTTACGATTTAACCAATGAACTTTTCAAGTCAATGACGTCACATGAGGTACATTTACAGTTCTCAACAATTATCCGCTAATCGGCGCCACTTCAAAGGGATGCTTTGAACTTTCATGACCACGTGCTGTATTGTGTAAATTTTATTTCGCAAAAAGTGTAACTAAGAACGGCGCCTTACCGTCTTGTGTTCGTTGTCAATTAATACGCGTTAATTGGTCTCTCCGATATAAACTTGTTTTGCTTACAAAGCAATTAGACATAGGTGTTTTTCGCAGTTTGGATTTTATTTTGGATTATGAACCATATGCCGATAGTAAAAAAACGGATGCGATAAAACGCTTGCGAATGTAAATTCTGATTGTTGTCGTCGACAGTTTTATTTTTTCACGCGGGACTTAAACACTGTCGGCGGAATTTATGAAAATAAAATTGCAGAAAGATACTTTTATTTTTATTTCATTTTGACATAAAATACGGTCGGCGGTCCCGTAAATCAATTTATTAAAAAATGTTGGCCTAGATATAGTTATGAAAGTCAGATTAGGGTCCACGGCAGACTCAGGATATAGTGTACATGGCCAAATAACTGACCGCGATATAGTAGATCTGCAGTGTATACAATTTTCTTGTTAGTCTTTTTAAAAGAAATTCCGCTTTGTGTATATTGTAGGCAGATAAGAAACGTAAATTGTTTGCGGTATGTATTTGTTTGCGAGTTCATGTCTTGTTCACCCCTTTGTAGATTGGTTGGTTTGTAGCAGAATGCTGGTCATACAGTTATGATTGATGTTTGCACGAGTCTGTACTAAAAAATCTTCCTTTTCATATAATATAGAAATAACAATTAGTGTCCGTTTTTAAAACACATGTACCTGTATCAGTCAAGTAGTGATTTCATATTCTAAAACTCATTACGCTCAACACCAATATAACACTATTTGTACAATATGTAAACTATTTGTTCTTTTTTTAGTATTTTATCTACACCACTTAATTATTATAAAGTGTGGAGGTATCAACAATTATTATTATACATCATATCTTTTGGGCTATGAAGCAGCCCCAGAATCAGTAATGTTATCCATAGGTGTCTTAAGTTGAGGGCCAATTATGTCATGAAGCATCACTCAGGGAAAATGGACCTAAAGTTTCATCCCAGATTAGCCTGTGCAGTCCGCACAGGACTTAATTCAAACTACTAAAATATTGTTCTAAGATAACTTTACATTCAAGTGTTTTTTATGCCCCCGAAGGTGGGCATATAGTGATCGCACTGTCTGTCTGTCCGTCTGAAATTCTGTCACACTTCAACTTTAAAGTTTGCGCTTAGGTTTCGAAAAACGTGGAAAAAGGGGGCATCTGTCATCCTATGGTGACAAGCCTTGTTTTTCTGTCAATCCTTTGCGACAATGTTAATTTATAATTGGATTGAAATAAATTGATCATACATGTTAGCATAAGTCAAATGACAAAATTGAATGTGAACTCTATTAAGATATTGTTATTTTAATTCAAGAACCATTTGAACTTACCATTAGGTTTTGCTAAGATCTTTGGATTGTTTGGACCTAACTAAGTTAACCCATTTATGCCTAGCCTCTAGAAAAAAGGCCTTGGCAAACAGCGTAGACCCAGATGAGACGCCGCATGATGCGGAGTCTCATCAGGGTCTGCGCTGTTTGCTCAATGGAATTTCTGTAAGAAATTATCTAAATATAGAAATAAATATACTAGACATCCCTAATTTTGGAAATAAATTGATCCACTAGGCATAAATGGGTTAACACTACCAGGTATGTAATTCCTATCTACCCTAATTGGTTCCTTGTTGTTGGTTTTATCATGCCTTTGAAGACGGTTCACACAGTTGTTGCCCCCATATGTTCATTTAGTGTCAGTCCAGACTTTAATAAAACATTTTATTGACTTATAGTATTTAAATATTACTTTTGATTTGTTTTCCCCATTTAAATTATACGCTCTTTAGTTAAATGTCAAGGTCACATTTTAAGGTCAAACGTCCTGTATTTTTGTTCCTGCTCAGTAACTTTATTGTCTGGCTCCCTGACAAGACAAGCAGGTGCTTTTGGAGGCATATGTCACATCCTGTGATAAGCCTTGTTGTTAATTGAAGTTGCACCAATTGTCAGTCATTTTCATGTTGCTCCTTGTTGTAAACATATTAACCCTTTGAGCGCTGGAACCGGATTTTGAAGGCCTTTGCAAACAATTTGGATCCAGATGAGACGCCACAGAACGTGGCGTCTCATCAGGATCCAAACTGTTTGCTATTCTGATAGTATTCTTTGAAAAAAAATCGAAGAAAATGCTAATTTTAGAAATTTAGCAGACAACATTTTAGCAGACGACAAATTTCCCAGCATGCAAAGGGTTAACAACTTTACTAAACACCTGCACATGTTGGTTGGATGCATGTGCATGATATTCTGGATCGGGCATGTCTATGATTGCATGTCAGCTGACTTGTTGATTTAAAAACCATGGGGTCATATGCCATAAACATGGTAAATCATTATATTGTACCTCCAATTCAACGTTTTATATTTGCTTTGTTGACATAGTACATTATGCTTAGTGTTAATACAAAATTGGGTTTGTTATTAACTTTAGTTTTTTGTACTTTCCAATACAACATTTCAGAAATGTGTACAGATAATCTTAAAATGTTTCTGAAATACCACCCTTGTAGATGTAACATTAGGGCGGGGCACATACTCACATGTGTTGTTGTAGATGTTATTGTTTTGTTGTGTCGGTACATTTTTGTTGCCATGTAAATATATTTATTCAAGTGCTGCATACGATAAAGTTGTAATCCTTAGAAAGTGTTACTAATTGTAAAGTCGAAACACCTGCTCTCTAGATATCTTTGAAAGTAATAACTTATAATTAAAACTGATGGATCTGAAGTTCATGCTACCAAAATTGATTATCGCATGAACGAGGACTGTGTGGAAAGTATGTTCACAGTCTGATTTATTTTCTCACTGTGTTCTTTATTTAATTATTTAAGGCATTTTCATGAACAACAAAATTGTGTCACTTTGATTATTAAAGCAATTTGATAGTCACAGATTGAAAGAAATAAAAGGGAACTTTGAGCATGTACTAGTCCATTACTGCAGAGCAGCTCAAACATAGGTGAAGTCAAAATAACATTGAACACTATTTGCCTCTGCATGCATACCACTTCTTTACAGGATGGTTGTCAACTTAAATGTGTGTTGTATAATATTTTACATATTCATAAACAATTTCTGTACAAAATGTGTTTATACCCACAAAAAGTTGTTAAAACATCTTGTCACTTATCAAAAAGCCAAAAAGGTTTTCTTAGGTCAAAGCAAGGGTGTACCAAAACTTTGTTTTTTGGATTGGTTTCCTTATCATTATTAGGGCAGTGGGATTTATATTCCTGTTACTAAATGAGTGAGTTTAAATAAAGTAATGTTTTGAGGGTCGTCATTTAAGTGTTCACACAATAAGATGAGTGTCTCATTATGATGCTCAGCTCTGTAAACTTGTCTAGAGTAAGGTTTTTTACATATGACCAACTTTATCTCTTTTGATGTTTAAAGGAAATGACCTGAGCAAAACCCTTGAAATTTGCATATAATAAGTATCTGTTGCTTTGGTGATGTAATTTACAATTTCCTATAAGACAGGGTTTTAAAGGCATTATTTTGTGATGAAGTAATATTCAAAGCACAATAATGTAATCTACATGTATGCATGTTAACAATATTATCAGAGTATGTGAATGAATGTTTCAGACGTACCTAGCTCATACTTCCTATGAATGTTTCAGACGTTCCTAGCTCATACTTCCTGGGGAAACAAATGAATGTTTCAGACGTACCTAGCTCATACTTCCTGGGGAAACTAATGAATGTTTCAGACGTACCTAGCTCATACTTCCTATGTTTCAGACGTACCTAGCTCATACTTCCAATGAATGTTTCAGACGTACTTAGCTCATACCTCCAATGAATATTTCAGACGTACCTAGCTCATACTTCCTGTGTTTCAGACGTACCTAGCTCATACTTCCAATTAATGTTTCAGACGTACCTAGCTCATACTTCCAATGAATGTTTCAGATGTACCTAGCTCATACTTCCTGTGTTTCAGACATACCTAGCTCATACTTCCAATGAATGTTTCAGACATACCTAGCTCATACTTCCTGTGTTTCAGACGTACCTAGCTCATACTTCCTGTGTTTCAGACGTACCTAGCTCATACTTCC
>VMBQ01005768.1:36298-51060 GCA_007657795.1 Dreissena rostriformis
AGACCACTGATATTCATGAACTGCCTTACTCAGACCAAGTCCTAAGACCACAGGTGTTTATGGACTGACTCTTACTCAGGTGTAGCCCTAAGACCACTGATGTTCATGGACTGTCTCTTACTCAGGCTTGTTCTAAGACTACTGATTTTCATAAACTGACTCCATCCAGGCCTTGTCCTTAGACCACTGATATTCATGAACTGCCTTACTCAGACCTAGTTCTAAGACCACTGAAGTTCATGAACTGACTCTTAATCAGACCTAGTCCTTAGACCACTTATATTCATGAACTGTCTTACTCAGACCTAGCCCTTAAACATCATATGTTCATGAATTGACAATCCAGACCTAGCCATAAGACCACGGATGTTCATAAACTGACTCCATCAAGTTCTAGCCCTAAGACCACTGATGTTCATGAACTGTCTCTTATGCAGGCTTAGCCCTAAGACCACCGATGTTCATGAACTGACAATCCAGGCCTAGCCCTTAGACCACTGATGTTCATGAACTGAAAATTCTGACCTAGCCCTGAGACCAATGATAAGTTAAACATAAACTGACAATCCAGGCCTAGCCATAACACCACTGATGTTCATGAACTGATAATCCAGGCCTAGCAGAAACACCACTGATGTTCATGAACTGATAATCCAGGCCTAGAAAAACCATTACTGATGTTCATGAACTGATAATCCAGGCTTAGCAAAAACCACTGATGTTCATGAACTGATAATCCAGGCATTTCAATAACACCACTGAAGTCCATGAACTGACTTCTTCAGGGCCTAGTCATAATACCAATATGTTCATAAACTGACTCCATCCAGACATAGCTTAACACCACTGAATTTCATGAACTAGCTCCTACCAGGCCTAGCCCTAAGACCACTGATGTTCATGAACTTACTCATACCAGGCCTAGTCCTAAGACCACAGATGTTCATGAACTGACTCTTACCACTGATGTTCTTGAATTGACTCCTAGCCCTTAGACCACTGCTGTTCATGAATTGACTACTAACCCTTAGACCACTGATGTTCATGAACCGACTCTAACCACTAATATTCATGAATTGACTCCTAGCACTTAGACCACTGATGTTCATGAATGGACTTATAGCCCTAAGACCATGTTTATTCATGAACTGACTCTTACCACTGATGTTCATTAATAATTATTGACTCCTAGCCCTTAGACCACAGATATTCATGAACAGACTCATAGCCCTAAGACCAGATATATTCATGAACTGACTATTACCTCTGATGTTCATGAATTGACTCCTAGTCCTTAGAACACAGATATTCATGAGCTGACTCTTACCACTGATGTTTATAAATTGACTCCTAGCCCTTAGATCACTGATGTTCATGAACTGACTCCTAGACCTAAGAGTACATATATTCATGAACTGGTTCCAACCAGGCCTTGTCCTTAGAACACAGATGTTCATGAACTGACTTTAACCACTGATGTTCATGAATTGACTCCTAGCACTTAGACCATTGATGTTCATGAATTGACTCCTAGCCCTAAGACCACTGATGTTCATGAACTGACTCCTAGCACTTAGACCACTGATGTTCATGAACTGACTCCTAGCACTTAGGCCACTGATGTTCATGAACTGACTCTTAGCACTTAGACCACTGATGTTCATGAATTGACTCCTAGCCATAAGACCACTGATGTTCATGAACTGACTCCTAGCACTTAGACCACTGATGTTCATGAATTGACTCCTAGCACTTAGACCACTGATGTTTATATATTGACTCCTAGCACTTAGACCACTGATGTTCATATATTGACTCCTAGCACTTAGACCACTGATGTTCATGAATTGACTTCTAGCCCCTAGACCACTGATGTTCATGAATTGTCTCCTAGCCCCTAGACAACTGATGTTCATGAATTGACTCTTAGCCCTAAGACCAATGGTGTTCATATATTGACTCCTAACACTTAGATCACTGGTTTTTATATATTGACTCCTAGCACTTAGACCATTGATGTTCATGAATTGACTTCTAGCCCCTAGACCACTGATGTTCATGAATTGTCTCCTAGCCCCTAGACCACTGATGTTCATGATTTGACTCTTAGCCCAAAGACCACTGGTGTTCATATATTGACTCCGAGCACTTAGACCACTGATGTTCATATATGGACTCCTAGCACTTAGACCACTGATGTTCACAAATTGACTTCTAGCCCCTAGACCACTGATGTTCATGAATTGACTCCTAGCACTTAGACCACTGATGTTCATGAATTGACTCCTAGCACTTAGACCACTGATGTTCATGAATTGTCTGCTAGCCCCTAGACCACTGATGTTCATGAATTGTCTCCTAGCCCTTAGACCACTGGTGTTCATGAACTGACTCAAGGCATAACCCTAAGACCACTTATGTTCATGAGCGGACTCCCTAAGACTACCAGTGTTCATGAACTGACTCCTACCAGGCCTATACCTAATACCACAAAGGTTCATGAACGGTCTCTTACCACAGATGTTCATTAACTGACTTTTACCACTGATGTTCATTAACTGACTTTTACTTCTGATGTTCATGAACTGACTCCTACTCTTGATCTAAGTAGTAGCCCATGAAATTTCAAGCTCATTCATAAGTATTTTTACTTTTTTTGTCTAGTTGAGACATTTATGTTGAGAACTCGCGTGGTGGAAAGGCCAGTTTTGGAAAACGTTTATTGCATATTCTAAAAGTAGACTAGAATATATCAATAATCTGTACCTAAACAAATTACATTAATTTCTTTTAATTGCAGTTTGATACTGATCACACTCTTGTCATAATGTAGTTGTGAAGTATTTGACTATTTTGTTATGTGTGGCATTTGTATTATTGTTTGTCATGTTGTTTTTGTTGATTTTGAATTGATTGTTTACATAGTATATTTTGATATATTTTATTTTAGTTTTTTTTGCTCACCTGATTGCTCAGGTGAGCTTTTAGGATCGGTCTTTGTCCGTCGTCTGTCCGTCCGTCCGTCAACATTTGTTTGTAAACACTCAAGAGGCCACATTTCTGTCCGATCTGTATGAAACTTGGTCAGAAGATTTGTCCCAATGATACCTCGATCAAGTTCAAAACTGGGTCATGCTGGGTCAAAAACTAGGTCACTAGGTTAAAAAAAAGAAAAACCTTGTAAACACTGTAGAAGTCACATTTCATGCCCAATCTTCATGTAACTTTGTCAAAATGTTTGTCTTAATGATATGTTGGTTGAGTTCAAAAGTGGTTCCGGTCCGTTGAAAAACATGGCCGCCAGTGGGCGGGGCAGTTTTCCTTATTTGGCTATAGAGAAACCTTGTAAACACTCTAGAGGCCACATTTCTTGTCCGATCTTCATGAAACTTGGTCAGAAGATTTGTCCCAATGATACCTCGATCGAGTTCGAAACTGGGTCATGCTGGGTCAAAAACTAGGTCACTAGGTCAAAAAAAAGAAAAACCTTGTAAACACTGTAGAAGTCACATTTCATGCCCAATCTTCATGTAACTTTGTCAAAATGTTTGTCTTAATGATATGTTGGTTGAGTTCAAAAGTGGTTCCGGTCCGTTGAAAAACATGGCCGCCAGTGGGCGGGGCAGTTTTCCTTATTTGGCTATAGAGAAACCTTGTAAACACTCTAGAGGCCACATTTCTTGTCCGATCTTCATGAAACTTGGTCAGAAGATTTGTCCCAATGATACCTCGATCGAGTTCGAAACTGGGTCATGCTGGGTCAAAAACTAGGTCACTAGGTAAAAAAAAAGAAAAACCTTGTAAACACTGTAGAAGTCACATTTCATGCCCAATCTTCATGTTACTTTGTCAAAATGTTTGTCTTAATGATATGTTGGTTGAGTTCAAAAGTGGTTCCGGTCCGTTGAAAAACATGGCCGCCAGTGGGCGGGGCAGTTTTCCTTATTTGGCTATAGAGAAACCTTGTAAACACTCTAGAGGCCACATTTCTTGTCCGATCTTCATGAAACTTGGTCAGAAGATTTGTCCCAATGATACCTCGATCGAGTTCGAAACTGGGTCATGCTGGGTCAAAAACTAGGTCACTAGGTAAAAAAAAAGAAAAACCTTGTAAACACTGTAGAAGTCACATTTCATGCCCAATCTTCATGTAACTTTGTGAAAATGTTTGTCTTAATGATATGTTGATTGAGTTCAAAAGTGGTTCCGGTCCGTTGAAAAACATGGCCGCCAGTGGGCGGGGCAGTTTTCCTTATTTGGCTATATAGAAACCTTGTAAACACCCTAGAGGCCACATTTCTTGTCCGATCTTTATGAAACTTGGTCAGAAGATTTGTCCCAATGATACCTCGATCGAGTTCGAAACTGGATCATGGTGGATAAAAAACTAGGTCACTAGGTAAAAAAAAGAAAAACCTTGTAAACACTGTAGAAGTCACATTTCATGCCCAATCTTCATGTAACTTTGTCAAAATGTTTGTCTTAATGATATGTTGGTTGAGTTCAAAAGTTGTTCCGGTCTGTTGAAAAACATAGACCAGGTCAAAGCTTGAAAAACCTTTTTTATCTTGAACCACAAAGCACGCAGCTTTGATATTTGATATGTGACAAAGATTGTTCAAATCATGACACAGGTGAGCGATCTAGGGCCATCTTGGCCCTCTTGTTTAATTTAACTTTGTACTACAGTAGTTAACAGTTCTCTGTGGTGTCAATTTAAGTGCTTGCATGATCAAGCCGTTAGATTTTCATGTATCTTCAAAGCCTTTGGAAATCAGACTGCAGATACTTACAGTAGCTTTTGTGGAAAATAAGCCAACAATTGTATTGTTAATATTTGTTTGTAAAATCATGTGGCTATAACGTTAAAAATCATGTCTATATAATGTTATTAACAGAAGTGAACTTGTGTTTGGTATTGTTATATGACTGTGTAAGCTTTTGTATTAATCTATCATTCACTTAATAAGACAATGACTACAAGCATTTACATTTGGCTTCAACTCTTGATCTCTCTGAACTGTCAATTTACTAAAGTATTGTAAATATAAGCAATACATTTCTAGACAATAGAAATTGATTTGAGCCTCTTTCTGGGAAAACTGGAGTTAAAGCATGTGCGTAAAGTGTTGTCCCAGATAAGCCAGTGCAGTTTGCACAAAGAATGTGATTTCTGACCCCTTACTGTTGTTGTGATTTGTAGAGAAGGAAGCCGGTACAGAAGGATTACAAGGGGGAGAAGTATGCAGAAGTGATCACCAGACAGAAACTGACCAAGGCACAGAACCGCATGGGTGAGTGCTCCATCCACGCATAGGAAACTTGTAGATCTCAGACTAATTGCAAGTTCAAAATGAGCAGCCCTTTAGGAAAACTGGGCTTAATTCATGTGCTTAAAGTGTTGTCCCAGATAAGACTGCACAGGCTAATCAGGGATAGCACTTTCCACACAGAGTGGTTTTTAAGCTTGGCTGTTTTTGAAGAAAACCCGAGGTATTGTCATAGCCCTCTCGTCTTCCGCGTCATCGTGGTCGAGGTCGTCGTCGTCCAAAAACTTTAACATTGGCCATAACTTTTGCAATATTGAAGANACAGTGTAGAGGTTATAATCAAAGTGCAATCGACTTAATATTTTAAAAGCCGCCATGTCGTAGTGGGTATGGTGTCCGCCTATTGACTGGGAATTCACAGGTTTAATCCCCACTGGAGTGTTCTTTAGATCGGCCTCAATGATACCAACTTCTGGTTCTGCCCAGAAAATGGACTTGAGATCTTTTCAATAAGCCCAAGGCTTTTCATGCGATGGAGCATAAAAAATAGGTTTAAGCTAACCTAAAGAGTGTATGTAGGGGTTATTAAAATTGACTTTTATAAGTAATTAGTTCAAGTGACCAGTGAATGTGTGTTTTCCAGAGAGAATCCCATCCGAGAATACTGAGGACATCTACAAGGCGAGCACCCTGCCCTCACTGGCCAGGGAGACCACAGAGGACATATTTAGAAAGGAGTGCGCCTTGTTTCGATACACACGGCGTAACAATCCGAAATTTGAGAAGTCTCAATCAATGAAGACAGAGTTGAGTGCGAGCATTGTGGGTGATAGCCGCTGCTCCCCTGACTTGGAACCCATCGCGCACGGCTCAGAGGCTCGCATGTTTGGACACACTGACAATTTTCTAAATAGAAACCCAGGTGATTTCTACCACTGCCGCCATATACTTGTATAAACCCAATGAGCTTTACTGTCATTTGATTGTCACACACCATTGTCATGGGTCATGTAAGATTTATATTTCATAAGAAAAAACAGTGTTTTTGTGTTTAAATAGTATCAATCTTCTGAAATTTCACTAATACAATTATACTATCATAGTTTGACAAGTAGCAAAAATTGCCAATAGCTACTTAAAATCTTTAAATGTCTTCAATAATCTGAAATTGGCTACATGGACAACATTTTTTTAATATTTTAAAATATAGCAGAATAATTACACTTTCTGAGGTAATGTTTTCATAAAAACATGCATTTTGGCTGATACTTCAGATTTCTTTCCGCAAACCGAGAAAATGGCATGTAAAATAATTAATATAAGCGGGCAAATAACAGTAATTGACTGTTGCAGACAATCCTGATGATGATGTTGGCAGTGGCAGTACCAACCTGGTGGCACGGACCCCAGGGCACTACCCTCCACCACCAACAGTGAGTGAGGTGCCCCGTCGGGATAGTAGTGACAACCAGAGAATCAAGGAGTTCGGTAGACCTTTAGGTAAGTAGTGGAATTGTTTGTACATTTGAAAGGTTCATTTTAAAGATATTTGGATTTTTGAAAATGGTTTGTATTATGTAAATTTAAGACAGCAGAGCAACTGGACTTAGAAAAATAATCAATTATACAATGAACCAGTCATGAGTGAATAAGTTAACCCTTTACCCTTCAGATACGCACTTTGACGCGTTTGTTGTCCTTTAGGAAATCAAATTAAATGTAAGATATTTCTTACTAGATTCAAGTTTTAAATTCTTCATTTCAAACCTTAAGGTACTGATGAGCAGCAAACAGCAGTTTATTGCAGGTTGTTCTGGTTTCATGCTGGTTGCATATAGCCATTTTCACTTTGCTTCAGAGCATGAAATGCTTAAGATCAGTTCTGTTATTACAGCTGCTGTCTATAAGGGTCCAGGCGTGGTTGAAGAAGAGACGGGGAATAGAAGCAGTGGCTCTGATCCGGACCAGGAAGGATTCAATGAAGCCATCGCCTCACAGTCTGAAATACAGCATGATTTCTCCTGCCATGAGGTCATTGCCAGCCTGCTACCTAAAAAGATCACATTGTAAGTGCATCGAAAATGGTAAATTGTTTTACTTATAAAAGGACTGATATGAATGAAGCGAAATTAAACATTATTGGAAGATAGACTGTTTTATGTACTTGAGTAAGAAGAAAATCATACAGTATTGAAGCAAAAACTTGAATTTTATACATGAAGAGGTACAATATATAAAATATATAAGGCCATGCTAAAATTATAGATTTTGCTTATATTTATTGCAAACAAAAACACCTTAAACTTAACGTTGTAGATAAAAATATACGTAGCTAGTTGCTAGACATTTAAAAGATGGGTAATTTTCGGGTGACATCTAGACACAGCCTGCACTTTATTTTTTCTACTTCCCTTTCCTAGTTTTCCCACCAAGAATTTCCTGGATACTTACCAGGACCTAAAGTACCCGGTGCTGGGCGACAAGATCCAGATCAGGGGAGGCAACTACACGGGCATCTTCATCAGCAGTGTCGTGAAGGACAGCAAGGTCATAGCAGAGGGTGACAAAATTATAGCTGTAAGCTTACAGTGGTGTTACATAGATTTGAGCCACGTTATGTGAAAATGTGTCTTATGCCATATACCACCAACAAAGCTCAACCCAGCCTTCGCATTTGCATAGTCTGGTCAGGAATCATCAGAATGTCCGCTGTCCACTAATGAGACACTGAAACCTTGTGTGACCAGACTAAGTGGATGTGCAGGCTACTCTTAACCCTTTGCATGCTGGGAAATTTGTCGTCTGCTAAAATGTCGTCTGCTGAATTTCTAAAATTAGCATTTTCTTTGATTTTTTTTTTCTAAGACCACTATCAGAATAGCAAACAGTTTGGATCCTGATGAGACGCCACGTTTTGTGGCGTCTCATCTGGATCCAAACTGTTTGCAAAGGCCTTCAAAATCCGGTTCCAGCGCTCAAAGGGTTAAGCTACAGTGACTGCATGCGGCATAATACACATTTTTGCATGACTTGGCTCATATATTATTTGGTATTATTTAGCCTACAATAAGCTTACATTGTCTCGTGGAAGCATTGTATTTCTTGTTCATGTTCCTGTTTAACAGGTTGTGAATCATGTGTGAGTTGAATTGCATGTGTTTGGTGTATTTCTTTAATAATTGTAATAAGCTTGCTGTCTGTGATTTTTATATACAGGGCTGCAAAGCAGAAATTGGTGTGCAGGACATCCCTTTACCCATCTGTCCTTCTGTTTTTTGTCAGTTCCTTTGTTTGTGTCTGATCCAAGACATCAATACCCTCTGAAGAGTCTTCATGAAACTTGGCTCAAATGTTTAGGTCATTAAGACGATGTGCAGGAGACAAGAGGCATTTATACCGGCTCAAGGTCAAGTTGACACTTAAACGGCAAATATTTGAGCCTTCATTTTATATCTGCTCCGTATCTCTTATGCCTTTTTTCATACACAGTTATCAAAACATTCCTGGGTTATTTGCCTTGAACATTACTGATAAAGCATTCATGGGTATCATTTATGTGTGTGACAAACCTTAACCATAGCCTTTTTTTCACCAATCCATTCTTAACCTTCTGTATGTCGCTGTGTTGTAATAAAGCCATATTTGTGTTGTGTTCTGAGAAAACTGGGCGAAATGCTTGTGCATAAATTGTCATCCCAGATTAGCCTGTGCAGTTTGCACAGGCTAATCAGGGACGACAATTTCCAGTTTTATGGAATTTTTGGTTGAAATGATGTCTCTTCTTGGCAAAAATCCAGTTTAGGCGGAAAGTTTTGTCCCGGATTAGCCTGTGCGGATTGCACAGGCTAATCTGGGATGACACTTTACGCACAAGCATTTTGCCCAGTTTTCTCAGAACACGCCACATGTATTCCTGTTTAACTCAGTTGGTGTTATTTCAACCATGCATATGAGTCTCGTTCTAAGAAAAAGGGGCTAAATGCATGTGCGTAAAGTGCAGTACACACAGGCTTATCAGGGATGACACTTTCCGCCCAAAATGGATTTTTGCTAAGAACAGACTTCCTTCAAATGAAAAATTCCATTAAAGTGGAAAGTGTCGTCCCTGATTCTGATAAGTCTGTGCGTACTGTCTGCGATGACACTTTAAGCACATGCATTAAGCCACATTTTTACCAGAGCGAGGCTCATACTTAATGATGATGGTGGGGTGCAATCCCATGGTATATTGCAGATCAAGTACAGCTCTGCAGGGATGGGCAGGAAGGGCCAGGTGTGTGCCGAGCTGCAGGGCCTGTGTCTCGACTTTGTTCACCGTCTGCTCAGTGACGAGACCATTCAGAAACGCAAGAACAAAACTGTCACACTCAAACTGCAGAAGGCACAGCAGGGTGAGAGAACTTTGTCAGCCCGTTCTTCCAGTAAAATAAGTCATAGCCGAATCATCACTTTCTGATGTTTTGTATTTTGGTTCAATGTTTTGCTATTACTGTTTTCGTCTGATTCAGCTAGTTTACTGGCTAACTGTATCTAAAAGCGCTTGAGCCTAAAGATATCAGTTTTGAATGGATAGCCTTAAATTACTATTTTATAAGTATGTTATCAATAGTTGTTGGTAAATATTTGATGTTCAGCTTGTTCTGTTCTGTTTGTAGAATACAGTCTAGCCTGTGAATGGATGGAGAACAATGGTGGTCATGGAGACTTCTTTTATGTCAGGTCTGGCACTGCTGTAGAAAATCTCTTTGATGGACATGAGATTAAAGATAATGCATGGAATTATATTCTTATTTTACCATCTTACAAATAAATGTACTACCAATATTTAAATTTATGGGTTGTTACGTTTTTGTGATCTTTTCCTAAATAAAAGGTTCTCTGGATCATTTGTCCTCAAGAATTACATACACATATTATGTGGAAAAAAAAGAAAAGAAATATGAGAAAGATCATTAAATGGTCTGTCAATGATTCAGGTGTTACAAGGTTTTTAAAGAATTTTATATAATGACGAAACATCAAACTTAGTTTTCTTCTGTTTTGCAGGTGTAACAACCCTGTCGGCAGTGCTGAAGGTGGTACAGACAGTGGGGTTTGCAGCCTCAACCCTGGGGACATCTTTCTGGTCACAGTGACTCAGCCCGAGAGTATGACTGACATACAGAGGGAGAGGTACTGGGGAGGCCACAAGGTAGACCCTGCATCCGGCAGGTACCTTCACGAGGGTCTGCAGTGGATCCCAGACTTTTTTAAGTAGGTTCCTTCATGTAGGTTTACATTAACATGTGTTGCTGTTGTTTTAATATATCATTTTAAGCATATCTGATAAAGGACCATAATACAACATCTGGATGACAATTTTGTCATTCAGAAAGTTAGAAATTAATTGTTGGATTAGAAACATAATTACACCCTCAACAGCGTATTTGGAGTATAACTCTTATTGTTATTAATTACTTTGATTATAGTAAGTTACTGGTGTGATAGGTTTAGAAATTATTATACCCCCATTACCATTGGTAATGGGGGCTATATAGGAGTCACTTTGTTGGTCGGTCGGTTGGTCTGTCTGTCCCGAAAATTTCATCGGATCTTCACCAAACTTGGTCAGAAGTTGTATCTAGATGATGTCTAGGTCAAGTTTGAATATGGGTCGTGCCGGGACAAAAACTAGGTCACGGGGTCACTTTGTGCGTTTTAAACCGAAAGTTTGTCCGGACCATAACTATGTCATTTATCCTTAGATTTTAAAATGACTTGGTACATTTGTTCACCATCATTGGACGGTGTGTTGTGCAGAAGAAATATAAAATAAAAAAAAAGGTCAAGGTCACACTTTGACACTTTGAGTTCAAAGGTAAAAAATGGCCATAAATGAGCTTGTCCGGGCTATAACTATGTCATTCATCGTGAGATTTTAAAATCATTTAGCACATTTGTTCACCATTATTTGACAGTGTGTCATGCGAAAGAATAACGTCCATATCTCCAAGGTCAAGGTCACACTTTGAGCTCACAGGTCAAAAATGGCCATAAATGAGCTTGTCCGGGCCATTTCTATGTTGTTCATTGTGAGATTTTAAAATCATTTGGCACATTTGTTCACCATCATTGGACGGTGTGTCATGAGAAAGAATTACGTCAATATCTGCAACGTCAAGGTCACACTTTGAGTTCAAAGGTAAAAATGGCCATTAATGATCTTGTCTGGGCCATAACTATGTCATTCATTGTGAGATTTTAAAATTTCTATGTACATTTGTTCACAATCATTGGACGGTGTGTCATGCGAAAGAATTATGTTGATATCTCCAAGGTCAAGGTCACACTTGGAGTTCAAAAGTCAAAAATGGCCATAAATGAGCTTGTCCGTGCCATAACTATGTCATTCATTGTGAGATTTTAAAATGACTCTGTACATTAATTTTGTTCACAGTCATTGGACGGGGTTTCATGCGAAAGAATTCAAGAGTTCAAAGGTCAAAATGGCCATAAATGATAATGGCATAATTATTCTTAAAAATTGCCATAAATTACTTCTCTTGTTTTGTGAAGACAGCATGAAAAATATTCTGTGTTAATGCAGCATGTGGGGGTATACGTCACGTCTGTGACAAAGCTCTATTAATTATTATATTATTATTTTTCTTATAAGTAGTAGTAGTAGAAGTGGTAGTAGAAGTAGTAGTAGAAGCAGTATATATTGTTTCAAGTTTGAAGAAATTCCTATCACATACTATTGCATTTGATGTGACAAACATTATCAATGCTATGCTTGTGTCTGAATCAGGTCTGAATACGGCAGGTTACCACGCAGTAATAGTCTCGAGGATTCTAGTAAAATCTGTAGAACACCTGGAGTGAAATTGAAAGGTTTGTATGATTTTACTTACAATTGAAAATGGATGTTCATTTATTGGACAGTTGTCCATGTTTATTGTATTATGTATGAAGTACTTAATTCACATGCACGTCTTAGTTCCCTTTGGATAAGCCTTGTTCTGAGAAAACTGGGCTTAATGCATGTGCGTTGAGTGTCATCCCAGATCAGCCTGTGCAGTCCACACAGGCTAATCAGGGACAATACTTTCTGTTTTTTTTTGTTTGTTTTTTTTTGTTTAAAGAAAGTCTCTCCTAAACGAAAATCCAGTTTATGCGGAAAGTGTCATCTCTGATTATCTCTGATTAATCTGTGCAGACTGCACAGGCTAATCTGGGACAACACTTTAGGCACATGCATTAAGACCAGTTTTTCCAGCACGAGGCTATTTATGAAAAGGTATTTTTAAGATATTCCATCATTTCCTTTTAAGTTTACTATCAAAAAAATTAATTTCATTGAACTTATACAAAAACTACAACTTCTGTTTGGTTCATTTGATGATCAATTATTAAGCGTTATTATTATTTTTCTGCTTGTAGGCAAAGCCTACGAGTATGTGCTGCCAATGAAAGGTAAAACATGTCTGTTTTCTTGTATCTTGTACCTACTTTTCAAAGTCATAGTTGAGGGAATAGAGTAACAGATATCTAGAATATTGCTGGAGTTAGAGATATATAGAGTATTGTTGGAGTTACAGATATATAGAATATTGATGGAGTTACATATATACATAGAGTGTTATGTGAATGTTAAGGACAGCTTCCAGTTGAATTGTTGTGTGCCATGTTGTGTCCCATTTCAGCGTTTGTGCGCCATGTTGTGTCTCATTTCCCCCTGTGTGTGCCATGTTGTGTCTCATTTCAGTGTGTGTGCGCCATGTTGTGTCTCATTTCAGCCTGTGTGCGCCTGCCTGTGTACCTTGTGTGCCCAGACGACAGCCTGGCCGTAGCGTTAATGAGGCACCTGTCCCTGGCCCTACCGCAGAGTGACTTCATAATAGACATGCAGTCTGCCTCAGGTGGGGACACTTGTGTCCTTGGGACTGCCTTTATATAACTATTATATGTTAGACCAGGTCACATATATATAACACTACTTCTTAGGGAGAAACTTCAGTAAATTCCTTTTATTCTGAAAATTCCAAAAATTCTTTATTGCTCTTGCATATAGAAAATGGGGCTTAATGCATGTGCCAAAGTGTCATCCCATATTAGCCTGTGCAGTCCGCTCAGGCTAATCAGGGATGATATTTTCCATTTTTATGGAATTTTGTCATGTAAATGAAATGAAGTCTCTTTTCAACAAAAATCCAGTCTAGGCAAAAAGTGTCGTCCCTGATTAGCCTGTGCAGAGTGCAAACATTTTTTGGAAAAACCCACTAATCTGCTGGTACAAATAAAGCAGACACGTTTATAATCCTTTCAAAATCACACACCGTATCAACCTTTAGGATTTAAAGTAAGCTATCATTGGTTAATATTGTGGACTAGCGTTGTTTGTACCGGTGTGATTAGTGGGGTTTTCTAAACTCGTGCTTTTCCGGAATAAGTCTATTGTATAGTGTTTATGAAAGTGTGTATTATCCTTTGTTCGGTACGAAATGAACATCTTATGCAATACACATGTAAGGTGATAATTTATAGATGCCAGTCAATATCAGAATTATGTCAATTGCAGGTAATTTATAGATGCCAGTCAATATCAGTATTATGTCAATTGCAGGTTTGGAGAGTTATTATGAAAAAGGCATACAGAGAGAGGTAAACATACATCTGATAATGACTCAGTATATATATATATATATATATATATTAAACATATAGTCCAGCTGGAAGTGTAATATCAATAGTTAAATGCACAACTGTTATTTTTGTTTAAAATGTTTATGTCTCATACAATTGTTTCACATATAGTGTTACCTGTAAAAGTTGTATGTAGTTGTGCATGTATAAATGTCAATGTTCTATCTTCAAGTCATATACTATTTAACTACACTGTCTGATCCAAAGCGTACTGGTTTCATATATAACACACAACTCACTAAGCTCCTTAAGTATAAATAGGCAGCCTAGTTTCGATTCAACATTGGAATTCCACAACTCCGCAAGCATAGGACTAAAAATGCCTGGTAACATAACAATGTAACAGACATCACTTTCTCCTTACATTTTTGCATCCATTATGTATGCTCAGCATCTAAATTAATTGCATTCTGGAAAACAACTGGCTAAATGCAAGTGCATAAAGTATTGTCCCAGATTAGCCTGTTCAGTCTGCACAGGCTTATCAGGGACAACACTTTACGCACATGCATTAAGCCTCGTTTTTTCCCCAAAGCGCAGCTCAAATTGATGATGACTAAGCAGCTTTAGTTTTAGGTTTTCATAAAAGATGCATACCCCTTTGCATGCTGGGAAATTTGTCGTCTGCTAAAATGTTGTCTGCTAAATTTCTAAAATTAGCATTTTCTTCATTTTTTTTTCAAAGAATACTATCAGAATAGCAAACAGTTTGGATCCTGATGAGACGCCACGTTCTGTGGCGTCTCATCTGGATCCAAACTGTTTGCAAAGGCCTTCAAAATCCGGTTCCAGCGCTCAAAGGGTTAA
>VMBQ01005769.1:0-56227 GCA_007657795.1 Dreissena rostriformis
AACATGTTAAATTTACCTGAATGGCAACCTACGGACGTTATCCTGTGCATGCACCCTAAAAATCTATTTCACATGTTGTGATCAGGATAGTAGTCATGTTTCCACATTTTATGTACACATTATGAGGATCGTATATCTTATTTCGATTAATGTATCAATTAATTGTGTAAGGCACTAACAACACATATTTAAATGTGCATGAAATCTATCATATATTTATCTGAAAAGAGAAATAATGTTATCCCTGTAGTCGCCGAGAAGGTTGTTGGATTCTAATATCCTGACCGATCTTAAATTGCTATATAAGAATGGGTTCTCGATCATGTTTGATACACTCAATAGTATATTCGGTAAATTAAAAAGATGATGAATATTTCTGTCACTGAACATCCTTAATGAAGCGGGAAATAATTCACGTATAGTACAAACCGTCAATGGAAAATAAATTTGACATACGTACGTTAACAAAAAAAACATTTGGTGGCCTTATTATCATTTTAAAACGTATTGTTCCAGTTTTTATTGACTCTATATAACATTCTAGTACATTGACAAGTGTGATTCTAAAACCATTTACATATAGAGCGGGGATTTATTAAAGCCACATGAACGTCTCGGAAATTCAGTTTATGGATTTACGCAGTGCATCCATAACTAATCCTATGATGGAAATGATTGAACATATAGTTATAGCAATACTATTACTAATCTATTAACGATTGTCTATGTTATACCAAGGGAATTAAATCTTCAAAACGTTCTTTGATTCCCTTGACAAAGTCAGTTTAAAACAATATATTAAGTAACTGTTAGTTTTGCATTTGTCTTAACATTCTATTGCATCAGAATAAATGACATTTGAATAAGGTGTGTGAATATGATGTTCTTTCCCCACTTCGGAGGCGTTCTCGAAGACACCAAGAACTGGTTCTACTTTGAAAACGGAATCGCAAGTGTCTTGTTAAGCCTTATCATTTCAGTGCAATCTAGCCAAAATAAATATGCTTAAACTAATTTGTTGCTGACATGCGTTGAAAGCTTATAGTTATCTACAATCACACCAAATGTTAGCGCATCTTTTTGAAGCTGATAGACCATGTATCTGTACGTCGGAGAGCAGTCTGTACCCATTGCGCCAGATTATCTACTTAAAACATTTGATTAAGTGTTGCGTGACGGTGTTTATCAGTGTCGTTTGCTATTTTATTTCAGCCGCGGCAGAAAACTACTCTAAAGGAACGGCAACTTCTTAAAATATTTGTGACGCGGCCGCGCCCTTGGCTACTGTTCCAACGCCAATGGGTTTATATAAAATACAAGTCTCATTATTGCTGACTATGAAATATCTTTTTATAAGCGTTTACACTGGTATAATTTAGTTTGACTTACTGATAACGTTGAGCGTTTGGGCTTGCCGCGAGTCGAGTTTTATGTATGAATTGATTTGTGGCTTTATCACAAAGAAGAGGACGACGTATACTGCACGTTAGTCGAATAACAAAGTTGCTAATCAGGGATCTGTGAAGAGGTGCGTTAAAGGCCACATTTAAACGATAAACAGTAAGATAAACCGCACAGATGAAAATGTCGAAAACAGTGCCGATTAAACGATCGATGCAATACCTGTTTGTGAAATTAAGAAATATGTATACACGTTAAAATATCGGTGAATTATGACGAACAGTGATGTTATAAGATAAATGGCTATTTTAGAAATTAACTTACAGTAGCATACGCACTGGAGCTCTGAAACTGTTTATTAATAACAAATGAACATTATTACATTCGGCATCACCATTTCCCTGGTACAGCCCACGATTTATTCTCATACATCTTTTTCATCAATTCTCTGGTACCCAGTCATCGAGTAGTCGTGTAGTGAAGTATCCGAGGTGATGGAAAGGTCTAACTTGGTTATTGGTGATATCGACTCACTTATTATGTACCTTAAGTTTCATGAGGTAAAGTAAGTTCTTAAGTATCAGGAGGTGCCCATGCATCGACGACGAAATAAACTGCAAGGTACACTTGATCCCACTTACAGCAAACTCCGAGACGAAGAGGGATAAACATCGCAGAGACTGACCAATAGATTTGTAACGTTGAACAACTTCAGTATGTTGTTACTTGAGGCAAATACCATCATTAGGTAAACCGCAAATGCTTCTGATATGGAAGCATACACTCGAGTCACTTAACATTTTCAATTTTTGTCTATCATAGTGATCATCTGCTTTGTTATATCCTTTACACTGACTTTTTTCTATGAAACCATTTTTTCCACTGGAAATGAATTTTTAAAGCAGTGTTTGTTTTAAATGGTAGTAATCTGCGTGTGCTATTATTTTCAGTTCTATAGCTGGTGTCACCGTATTGGAACGTTCCATATAAAGCATCGGTGTTTAACCTTTTTGATTCTTAGACCTAACCTCACACTTAGCCCATATTTAATCACAGAACACGCACACGTAAATAAACACTAACCTCTTATTGTCTCTATTATATATTAAATGTCTTATCCCGGAATGCGTGCACTCGTCATTAAACATTCCCTGTTCTAACCATTATTTAAGTTTTAATAAATGTTTTTTTTTTTACCGAAATTATTCCCTGTATTTAATTGAAAGTCACCTTCATAAGAACGATTCATTAATGGCATAAGCATAAATTTCATAATAGAATTAGACCAGTGCAAATTTACTTAAGCGTGTGTAAATGAACGTAAACTATGCTTATGCCATTAATGAATCGTTCTTATGAAGGTGACTTTCAATTAAATACAGGGAATAATTCCGATAAAAAAAGGCCTGTGAAAAACACTAGAAATCTTAAGTCTACGAAAGGGTTGGTTAAGACTGACCTCAAGCTCTATATTCTCCTTTATAATAATGTATACATGTATTCATAACAAATCAATTTAAAACAAACTCAATCAGGTTTTACAACTAGCAAACTTGGAAAAGTTAACGTACAATTTTATTTTGTTTTAAGAACAATGAAAACAATATAAAAATGAGTTAACATTTGTATAGGCTTTAATTTAAAATTCAGTGATATTTTTTTATTTTTTTTTGTAAATTGCATCCAAAAATAATTAGATCTATAGATCTATATCGTCTATTTTGCGTCGTGCGTGTAGCCGCAGCGTTTGCCTTTGCCAGTGCGGACCGTGCTGTCTTTTGAACCATCCATAGCGGACTGGGCAGCCCGTCTTGTCCTGAAAAATAGACAGTAACGCAGTGAAATAATGTCACTCTGTGCAACCACCGCGCAGATATATGACTAGTTCCGAGCGTAGCTCTATAATGTTCCTTTAAAGAACTTGTTTCGGTATATGTAGAGACAAACAGACCTGACACGGTGTGTCTGAAACTGCCATATTTCTGCGCCGGGAAGCTTACATTTCACCTACCAATTTGACCCTTTCAAAAACTAGAATTGTATTCATTCGGGTCTACTGGCGGTAAAGTTTCTTAAAATGTTATTGGTTGTCGATCAAGGTCAACAGCTTGGTTAGACAGCTACGACGAAAAGTATGATGACTATTCTTTTCACAATGGTAAACTATTTAGTTCATGTATTTTATATACCAAAGAAACATTCGTTAATGAAGGAATCTCGATATGCAAGGTCATGCAAGGAAACCCTATTAAATACATAGATACATGTAGTGGAACGACTTACAATAGGCTTAGTTAAGCTTCCAGGTCAATCCACTTATTACTGTGTACTAAATATATGTATATGCATTCCGAAATAAAATATGTTTAAACCAAATACATAGAAACAATTCTAACAAAACCCTTTTATTTGTGCAAATTGACCCTGATGTCGTTGGAACACATAAGAGGAATCATATGGTATAAAATGTTAGAGGGATGTGTAATGTGTGTAGTTATTTACAGCTTTTGTATGTTTCTCATGGAAATAACAGAAACTTAAATTATAAAAAAAATGTGTTCATGATTTCTTACAATTATGCTTTATTATTTTTTGTGTTTACTATGATTTAACGTTATTTCTTTATTTTACCATATATACAAAGTTCAATTAAAAATTTAATTATATAGAAAGTGACACGGATTTGCATAAAATAAGAATTCAAAGAACAATCAGAAATCCTTTCGGATCTGGTCGGTTATTGCCCATCTGATGAGCCACACATGGGAGTTCCTGCAAATGGTCGTCGTGAAGACGCGGAGGGACCCAATCATTGAATCACTCAGGATTTTGTGAATGCAGTTTCTACCGTTAACCCCAAGAGTTTGTACTCTGAGTACTGAGATGGTCATAATTGACGATTTTTACGGGTGATAGTTTTTACTACTTTAAATACACACACACATATGAGCCTAGCTCTGAGAAAACGGGGTTTAATGCATGTGCATAAAGTGCCGTTCCATATTAGCCTTTGCAGTCCGCACAGGCTAATCAGGGACGACACTTTCCGCCTAGACTGGATTTTCGTTAAGACGAGACTTTAAACGAAGAATACAATTTAAGCGAAAGTGTCGTCCCTTATGAGCCAGTGCGGACTGCACGGGCTAATCTGGGACGATACTTAACGCACATGCATTAAACCCCGTTTTCTCAAAGCAAGGCTCATATTGATTGCATAAATGATTATTAATTTTACCTGGCTCTCTTCCGGTCACTGGTGTCAGAGCTCTGGCTGGCTGTGATGGGCGGTAACTTTTTCTGTATCTGTAAAACATAATATATAACCAAATGTTATAAAACATATAAAAGAAAATGAAACTGACAAGGTGATGTTTGCTAACAAGAACATGTGTATGTTTACTTTTATCGTCAAGATATAAGATGAAAATATAGTGCATTTGGTACCGGATATGAATATGTCCAAAATGAGGTAGAATTGTCTTTTCAATTTGTATGAAATGAACATAAACTGGAAAATAAAAAGTAATTGGAATTAATTGTACTATTTTTAATGCGTTGTGTGTAAGTGGACATAAAGAAGTTGAATCGGCTATTTAAAATCTTATCGGAATCGTAACTGTAACTCCGTTATACCATATCGAATTCGTGACTTACGCTTAGTTTAAACCTATTTATTTGAGCTCGATTGCATCGAAAACCTAAGGTTTATTTGAAACGCTATCAAGTCCATTTCATGGGACTCGAATCAGTACTTAGTGTCTTTGGGAGAGATCTACAAAACGCTCCCACAGTGGGGATCGAACCCATGACCTCCCGGTCGCTAGGCGGACACCATGTCCACTACAACACGGCGACCTTTGACTTACGCTTGATCTTGTGGCCATTCTGCGAGGTCCAACCTCGTCCACGACACCTTCTGTAGTCCGTTGGTCACGTGGGTTGATAGGAGGCAGCACCTTCTGTTTGCCCTTGTCCAATGTCTTAAGACGGCGTAACGATCTTTTCAGCCCAGAGTCGTTGTCTGAAAAGAAAATTGACATAAGTGAAGACAGTCGACCGAAGTAAAATGCGTACAAATTCATTTAAGTACATTTTTGGAATCTATAATAACAATATAAAATTCCGTTAACCATCATTAATCTCTTCATAATCACGAATTACATATCGTCCCATTGCTGCAAAAAGGTACCATGTGCCTTTAAATTTCAATGACACATGGAACCTTTTTGCACCAATCGGGCGATATACTGCATGATTTAAAAAAGGAAACTAGTACAATACCTGTGACTTTTATGTTCAATTGCTTGTCGCCTGCGACGGACCTTGTATTGCCACATTTACCTATCAACAAGCCAACGGAAGAGGTCTTTTTTGCAGACTTAAAAATAGGAGGCAGTGGTGCAGCAGCCATCTTGGTGTTTGACGCCTCAGTTTCGTCACGTGTCGAAGGATCGAGACAAGTTTTCTTGTTGGCCGGAATCGGACACAGAGCAGATGATTTCTTGTAGAACGCTGGCAAAGGATTGGCCTTGATGACTCGGTCCCTGATCGGACAGGTTCGTACTCTCCTATCTTTCCAATCCCGCTGCTTGGCGTCTGCTACGTGCCGTCTATTGCCACCATCACCTTTCACCAAGTCACCGGAAGGAACATTTCTTGCAGACCTAACAATGGGTGGCATTGTTGCAGCCATCTTGGTGCGTGACGCCTCTGTTTCGTCACGTGTCGGAGGATAGAGGCAAGTTTTCTTGGTTGCAACAGGAGGAAGAGCAGATGCTTTGTTGTAGAAAGCTGGCATAGGATTGGCCTTGATGACTCGGTCCCTGATCGTACAATAGCGGACTCTGGCTTTCTTGAAAGTCGCTGTACGAATGCATAAATGGTATTATTCCCCATCACTATTACATCATTAATGAAACGGTAACTAAGGACGACATAAATACGTAATGTTCTCTTTAAAGGGAATTACGAACGGGTTTTAAAACCATGCGTGAGTATGCATTTAAGCTGAAGATATGGTGCTCATTAACTGTAAACATATTTTTTTTAATGATTTTCAATAGCAAGGCTCCCTGTCAATTTTCAAATATCACATGATTGAATTAACTGTTCAACGTGCCAACATTCAATAAAAATGTGTGGGTCATAACGTATGATCTACTTGTAACCCGCGCGATTATAACAGCGGGGTGTTCATTACTAATCATAGTGTTTTCTTTATCATTATGCTATATACGAATTTCACAGTTTTCAATTAAAAAGTAATGTCACGGTATTCTACAACAAGAAACAAGGTATTCATTACGGATCGTTCTTGGAAAACTGTGCTTAATGCATGTGCGAAAAGTGTCGTCCCAGATTAGCATGAGCGGCCGCAACAGGCAAATCAGGGACGTCACTTTATGCCTAAACTGGATTTTCGTTTAGAAAAGACTTCCTTTAAACGAAAAAGTATAGGAAAGCGAAAAATGTCGTCCCTGATTAGACTGTGCGGACTGCGAAGTCTAATCTGAGACGACACTTTACGCACATGCATTAAGCCCCGTTTTCACACAGCGCGGCTCTGCTGTATACTATAAGAAGGTACGCGGTATACCTTGTTTTTGAGTTGGTTTCTGCATCCCGCCATCGTGGACAGGCTTGCCAAGAGTATCACGATTCTTGTCCGCTTCCGGAAGGTTACATTCTTCTTTCTTTGGAACGTTGAATATACTCTTTGGATCCCTCAAGCTACGTTTACAGATTAAACTGGCATTATAAACTTACAAGTGAACACATATTGACTAACAAACCGTTATGTATTAATGCATCATATATACTTTTAAAGTCATATTCAAATTAGACGGTATGTACGATGGACTTTTACTTCTTGAACACGTGTGTAACATCATCTAAGGAATGTTTTCATTGTTTTAAAGCAGTTCTTACCTTTTATTCTTGACACGTTTTGCCTCCATTTCTTTCCTAACTTGGTCGAACTTCAAGTTCAGAAGTCTTTCTTTCTCCAACTCGGCTTTCACCAATAGACCTACAACAGTTTCAGTATGTATAATATGAGTATGGTATGTGTCTCGCTCTGTGAAAAGGGGGTTTATTGCATTTGCGTAAAGTGTTGTTCCAAATTAGCCTGTGCAGTCCGTACAGGCTAATCAGGAACGACACTTTCCACCTTAACTGGATTTTCGTCAAGAAAAGTCTCCCTTTCAAAAAAAAAGACAATAAAAGCGGAAAGTGTCGTCCCTGATTTGCCTGTGCAGTCCAGGCTACTCTGGGACGACACTTTACGCACATGCATTAAACCCCGTTTTCACAGAGCGAGACATATTATGCATCTTTTTCTATGCCTTATTCTGTACATGCATGAAACAAAATTAAAAACTAGACTAAAAACAAACACTGCGATAGCTTCTTTAAATAATAAATCAACGGACAGAGACATGAACGTATCTTGTGTTACATTATCACGAAATGTATCATACCCTTTTCTCGCTGCAGTCTCAGGACTGTTCTGGTCATCCGCGGTTCTATTTTGGGAGGTTTAGGTGGCCTTTTCGTCCTACCGGTTGGCATGGATTCCTTTGCGCTGATGGCTTCTTCCAGTACGGCGATTTCGGCGTCCAGGTGAAGGATATGTGCCCGAAGGAGCTCTTGTTCTGACGCCAGGTACGTCTGCTTGCCCACGAGAATCTGAGAGAAAGCTGCCACTTTATAACAATTGAAATTATTCACTCGATTTGATATTTTGTTTTCCATTAACCAAATGCGAACACACTAACGCACGAAAATGTTCTCGTTCACGTCAACATTTTGATGTATTTACTACAGCTTAAAAAATAAGTTAACATTAATCACTTAAGGTCGCAGTGGAGATGGTGTCCGCCTACAGATCGGGAGGTCACGGGTTTGATCCCTGTGTGGGGGCGTTCTTTAGGTCATCTCTACTATAAACACCAAGTACTGGTTCTAACCCGGAGACGGACTCGATAGCGTTTCAACAAGCCTTAGGCTTTCGATGCAATCAAGCTAAAATAAGTAGGTTTTAACTGATCGCTATTACACATTAATATGACGAACACCTACCCTGTGGTTGACGATCAAGAGTTTTCCAGCTGCCTCCTCGCGAGCGTGTTTGGCCTTTTCCATTATATTCTTGTACAGAACAGCTTCTGTATCGTTCTTCATTCGAATCTTGGCCTCGATGGGATCCATAAACCTGATCTCTACCTTTAAATCCCTCATGTGACCATCTGCAATTTTTGCCGCGCCAATGTCGCGAACAACCGTTTGTCTGAAATATCACGGAATTTTTTACATTATGCAAACAAGTATCACTAGAATAACACCTCTACTGGAAAAACATTAACGAATATTTTTTAATTATCTTAGAATTCATATAAATAAAATGATACTAAATAAAATAAGGGGAAATGAACCTGGTGTCATCCACGGGTGAGGCTGGTTTGGGGATTGTCTTCACGACCTCAGCAGCTATATCTCGCAGAGTGGATACTTGGTACTTTTTAGTGGTAGATTCTTCATTCACCTTTTTGCCGCTAGAAGGTATGGCGAAAGAAGAATCGTTTGTCGCAGGCGAAGCAGCACAGAGGTGATCCTCTGAGGAGGCTGATCTCGGAAGATTCTTCAAGATGTCGGAAGCAAGAGCAAGGAGCGTTGAAACCTCTATTGGAGAAACTTCCATAGAAAGTGAACACTCGGAGGCTGTTTGTGAAGGCGAAGTGGCGACATCAGTCGAAGAGTCTGTCTTAAGGACCATCTAAACATTATAAAAGTATTAACAAAAATTGGCAATCACACAGATTTAACCCATTTATGCCTAGTGGACTCTCCCATCCTTCTAAATTGGATCAATTTATTTCCAAAATTAGGGATGTCTAGTATATTTATTTCTATATTGAGAATATTTCTTACAGAAATTCCTTAAAGCAAACAGCGCAGACCCTGATGAGACGCCGCATTATGCGGCGTCTCATTTGGGTCTACGCTGTTTGCCAAGGCCTTTTTTCTAGACGCAAGGCATTAATGGGTTAAGACACGCATTTTAAAAGGTAGAATAATGTCAATAAATGTTAATTATCAGAAACATGACCATATTTAGAACGTTATTTTATGTTTTATGACTCTAAACCTGTTGTCTCCGAGATATAACACTAGTGGTCATGTTTTTCGAGGATATTGCAGCCACAAACTCATCAAAAGATGCGGCTGGTTTTGGAAGCCTGTTCAAAACGTTCGACGCCAAAGCTCTCTTAGTAAACACCGCATATCTTGGAATGACCGGTTTCTCCTTTAAACATAAAATAATAAAACATGTTTAATACTTATTTAAAACAACAATATTAAATTAAAGAAAATTCTATTTCACTACGCTCTCTGTTTGCGGAATGAATAGGCGAGCGATTGTATGGTTTGTAAAAGATTGTTGAAAACAGTTAAAATAAAAATAAAAGGTAAAACCCCCAGACCTGTTCAACGTGCTGGAATGTTATTTAGATATTAACTGACTTTATTGTATAGAAATAAGCATATGCGCTGCATTGCATTGTTGTTTGAATGATTAATAATTAGCACACTTGACTGGAAAAACAAAATCAAAATATTTTCAATTAATCTCAACATTTATTCAAGAAGTTTTACAAATACATCGCGATATCATAACATACCTCTTTAACCTCCTTTGGTTTTTGAAGTGTGTCCACAGCCGTCAAAGCAAGAGCCATCAGGGTGGAGACCTCGTGTCTGGGCGATGCAGTCACGACATGTGAACGCTCGGAGGCACGTGGTGAACGCTCGGAGGCACGTGGTGAACGCTCGGAGGCACTTGGCAAACGCTCGGAGGCACGTGGCGAACGCTCGGAGGCACGTGGTGAACGCTCGGAGGCACATGGTGAACGCTCGGAGGAACTTGGTGAACGCTCGGAGGCACGTGGTGAAAGCTCGGAGGGTAGTGGTGAACGCACGGAGGCAAGTGGTGAACGCTCGGAGGCGCGTGGTGAACGCTCGGAGGCACTTGGTGAACGCTCGGAGGCACTTGGTGATACGACAGTTTCACTATCAGTGTCGATAGCATCCAACACCGATGTCTGAAAATAAAATAAAATGAACATGCGCATCAGCGAACCATTATTAAAAAAAAAGATTGCATTTCGCTTTTACACACATCTTCGGTGCAAGTCTGTGTTCAATAGGAATCAAGTAACTTACAAGCCTCTTCACTAACCTTTTCACCATCGTTTGTCTCAGAAGCAGCACGTGCATCCACAGAAGAGGATGGTTTTGGACGTGTGTCTACCACCTTCAAAGCAATAGCCTTCAGTGTAGAAACCTCGTATCTGACTGTTGCAGACACACCCTGTGAACTCTCGGAGGCACTTGAGGATACGGTAGTTTCACCTTCATTTTCGTCGTCAACAGCAGTCTGAGAACAGATGCCAATGTCACATGCGTCATCAGTAAACCACTTCACAAGAAAATAAAGATTTCATAATATTGGACGCTAGTTTTATAAAAATTAAATCAGTTTAAATACTTCAAACTTTTTTTACGATTGAGCCTCGCACAGGCTAATCAGGGACGACACTTTCCACCTGAACTGGATTATGCTAAGGAGAGAATTTCTTTAAACAAAAACTATCATCAAAGCGGAAAATTTCGTCCCAGATCAGCCTGTGCGGACTGAACATGCTAATGTGGGACGACACTTTACGCACATGCATTAAACCCCATTTTCACAGTGTGAGGCTCAATTGCAATCGTACCATGTAACACATTAACATCGTAACTGACCTTTTCTACCTCTTTTGTCTCATCAGTAGCAAGTGGGCCCACATAAGAGGTTGGTTTTGGAAGTGTGTCCACAACCTTCTGAGCTTGAGCTCTCAGTGTGGAAACCTCATATCTGGGAGCTGCAGTTGAATTGTGTGAGCTCTCGGAGAATTTCGGGGAAACGGGAGTTTCACACTTGATGACAGAGGTTACTTGGCTAGATGTCTGAAACTATGCGCAGCGCCCTATGAGAACGGGGCTTAAGCAGTCCGCACATGCTAATCAGGAACGACACTTTCCGCCTAAACTGGATTTTCACCAAGAATATACTTTATTTAAACGAATTATATCATAAAAGCGGAAAGTATCGTCCCTGAAAAGACTGTGCAGATTGCACAGCCTTATCTGGGACAACACTTTACGCACATACATTAAGCCCCATTTTCCCAGAACGCAGCTAATTTATTATATAAATTAATATTATCAATTTATAGTATTAACGTATAGTATTACTTTATATGAAAAATGGGTTATGACAATTTCAAAATAAATGGCGGATATTAAAAAAAAAACATATTGTCATGTGTACTAAATACTCAACTTTGATAGTGTAACTGGTATTTCCTGCCGAAGTTTCATGTCTTTGAGGAATTACCTGTTCGTTAGACTCCGCGAAATGTTCAGTAAAAGGATAAGACGTCTCCAGTGTCTGCACGAAAGGGTTTCGGTTGGGCAGCGTTTTGACGATGGCCAAAGCTAGGCTCCGTAGAGGGGACACGTGGTATCTTGGAATGACGGTCACTTGTTGAGAACTCACGGTGTCGTTTGGAGACTCAGGCTCGTTGTCGAAATCTACAGCGGATTCCATCTACAATGTAAGAAAAGCAAATCAGCCTCGCTCTGGGATAACGGGGCTTAATTCATTTGCGTAATGTGTCTTCGCAGATTAGTATGTGCAGTACGCACAGGCTTATCAGGGATTTAATTTTCTATCTAGACTGGATTTACGTTTAGAAAAGACTTCCTTTGAACGAATAATACAATAAAAGCGTAAAGTGTCGTTCCTGATTAGCCTATGCGGACTGCCTAGGCTAATCTGGGACTACACTTTCCGCACATGCATTAAGACCCGTTTTGTTCCAAAGCGATGCTCAATTATCATTTTTTGTGTGAAATATCCGTTTAACTACACGACATATGAAGTGACTCTAGTACAACTGTTATATTTTATTTAATATTAAAGATAAAATCAACAACACTAAATGTGTGTTTTGGTAAAACAAGTGATATCTATATCGTTTAATGGGAAACAAAGTATTACTTATTTGAATTGTAATTAAATCTACCGTGGTATCCGACATTGCGGGAGACGCGGCCATGCGTGTCGGAGGTAAATCCGACTTGATAATATCCATCTGAGAAGCTGCTTTTGGAAGTGTCTCCAATTTTTCGGACACCAGTGCCCTTAGTGTGGACACCTCGTATCTAGGTGTTGCCTTAGAAGACTCAGTAACACCTGTGATTTCAAGGTCAGACTTCTGCGAAAGGGTCTGAGAGAAATCGCAACTTAAAAGTTACATACATTGTCGGATATAAAAAGGTTTAAACAGTATTTATTGCTTATAACAACACTGGTAAATAGGCATAACAGATTCATCGTCGATCATTTATGGGCACGGAATGTAATGTGTGTGTATGTGTTTTTGTCTCAGTTCGTTTTACAGACACTTACCCTTACACTTGCCGTGGCGTAGTGGATGTGGTGTCCGCCTGGCGACCAGAAGGTCACGAGTTCGATCCCGACTGTGGGAGCGTTCTTTAGATCTCTCCATAAACACCAAGTACTGGTTTTAGTTCCAGGAAACGGACTCGAGAGCTTTTCAAGTAAGTAGTAAGTACTTTAAATGAAATCGATGTAAAATAAATAGGTTTAAAATAAACCCTTACCTGTCCTTCACACATCGTAAAGGCGTCTGCTCGAGCGCTTTTGGGTGAAGCAGGAACCGGGGACTTCCCGGGGACTTCCCGGGGTTGTTTGGCCATACAGCAGCTCTGTCCTTGGATGGAAGGATATCCAGGAATCCTGTCACACTCATGGAGAGAGGTTTGGACTGTGGAAATGCTCCATTGATAACTGGAAGGCTTTGTGCTTTCGAGTTGAAGAACGTTTGAACGCTCTTGGACAAGGAGTTGATTTCTGGCTTCGGTTGTACGAACATCGTACGGTTGGGTAAAACGGTCATAGACCGCTTCAAGCTGGAACAGTAAAAGATTAACTTTGGATAAAAAAAAGTTTTTATACGCCCGTCTTATAACTACTTTGGGAACATCCTTGGCGTATGAGCGGGTGGTGGGTGGTAGGATGGATGGGTGGTTGGGCGGTAGGCACACTGATTGTTTCAACTCCATAAATCGTATAGTTTCCATCGAATCTTCGACAAACTTCCTTGAATTGTTTGTTGACATTAAAAAGAGTCTAAATTCGAAACCAGCCAATGCGCACACAACGTTCAAGAGTTATTGCCCTTTATTTATACAAAAACTGCGAAACTCGCAATTTCCTTATTTAAACTCGTATAGTTTTCATCGAAACTTCAACAAAATTTCTGCAAATGTTTTTGACATACAATGGATACTTTGTACGATAAACAGGCGATTCGCAAAAAGCGCGTTAGAGTTAATGCCGTTTTGTTAATATAAAAAAGCGAAATTAGTCGTTTCCGCTCTCTTACTCAAATAGTTTTCAACAAATCGTCATTCAACTTTCTGCAAAAGTTTGTCGAGACCAAAGGATGTTAAAGTTCGATAACCAGCAAAAACATGGAGGTGCGAAAGTTCCCATGCTGGTTACCGGTAATATGTGTGAGAAGTATTTGTTTGGTGGTTTTTTTAATATATGTTGTTTTTTTTTTTTTTTTTTTTTTTTTTTTTTTTTTTTTTTTTTTTTTTTTTTTTTTTTTTTNAAAAATGGATAATAACAACAGTTATTTCGAAAACATCCAAACCAAAAAGTGAGGTGCGCCAGTCAACTTGCTGGTACAAACACCGGAAGAACGGACGGACAAAGACACATTATAATGACCTACGCCCCCCCCCTCCTCTGAAAAGTGGGGGCTTACAAAGTCATTAATATTTTATTTTAATGTACCGGTATTGATATCCATATGCAAGAAAAAAGGTGGACTGGTTCGTGTTTTTTGTTCCATTATAATTTCTCTTTTTTTCTACAAAATTGAGAGAGCGGAGCACCCAGAACCGGATCAATATGTTTTATGTAATTGTGATGTGTATCTATAAGCAAACTTAGCGAACCTGTTTTAAGATTTAGTTTATTATATTGGATAAGACATTGAAAACAATAAACATATAGATGTTTACCTGTTAAGCTTGTTGCTTATGTTGATCGCTGATGCGCTTACAGGTCTTTCTGCTTGCATGGAATCGGGCCATTTCACACGAAACGGACCGGCTGTGGCAGGTCGATGGTTCGAACTTGCCTCAGGCGCCAAGAGGCTACAAACAATTAAAAAAATAAGAAATGTGCTCTTAACAAGAAAAAAATCGAGAACAATGACCGTGTTGCTATGCAATCTTAGACATATTTTGTAAAATTAAATATACTTCAGCATACAAATATTTTAATTTAAACTTATTTTAGGTGTGAAAAGAAAACTGTTTAATTCACAACAAAATATACTCTATTTTACATCAACTAAATACAAATTATGAATTAATCGAAGAGTCGAAAACTCACAGCGGCTGTCTAGTCGCCATCTTGACGTTGTATCTAACAACGGAACGGTCATGACGTTGGATGACGTCAGGTGGGCGACGTCACAATGTATTGATGGATGTTTTTCATCACTGCTTACTACTGCTAGGATACGGTTGATATTTTCGAATCAGTTCTCGGACATGTTTAATGTTTTCCATCAGCACTCTGCTAATGTTTAACATCACTGCTCAAACCTGGTTAATGCTTTCCCTCATTACTCGGATAATGTTCCTAATCAATAATTTTGCCAAACGTTTTAGATAAAAAAACTGACATTTTTTATAGCAACTAAAAAGCGGAAGTATATGCAAATCACAAATGCTTGTTTTAAAAATTGTGTCGTTGGTTGCGAGCATTAATACGAAACATGAACACGAGACGTTACTCGGACGGTGCTTCACTTCCGGCACTGAACCGTCGTTCATCTTTGATACGGCTTTCAACAGTATTCCAGTTATATCACACTTTCCAGGTAAAGCTGGTTTATCAGTGCTTTGTGGATATACGCATACTTTACTAACAACTACTAAGGTATTTGGTCTGGCTGGTAATAGAACCCGTGACACATTCATAGAAAAGATACTTGCAAAACAAAACAAAACGAACAAAATAGTTTACGCACTTTAAATTAAAACCCATGCCGAAACCTCTAAAGCTCAAACTAAATGGCAAAACCTTCTTGGAGAAAAAGAATTTAATTGGAAACAAATATTAATCATGCCATATAAATCAACTACTGTTAGCACTAGGAGAAATTTTCAATATAAATACATCCAGAGAATCATAGCTACAAATAAATATCTGTTAAAGTGCAACCTATCCAACACAAATCTATGTGATATGTGTAGTGAACATATTGAAACAATACAAAACCTTTTCTGGGAGTGTAAACATATTCAAACTTTATGGAATCAATTGACAAACTTTCTAGAGAAACAACAATTAAATGTTAAACTATCTCTCTTAGACATCAGTCTAGGAGTAAATACCTTCAAAATACCAGAGGTTAATAACGCTGTGAACTACATAATAATATTAATGAAATATTTCATATTCAGCATGAAATGCAGAAAACAAACTTAATATATAATACGAGTATATATATATAGGATTCTTCATGTACTGAGCTGTACATTGTGTATCTCCAACAACATATGCCACAGTCATGAAAATTACCATAGTTGTTTTCGATCATCTAGGGCTGAGTCACATGTAAGAACCATAACCCTAGAGGCAATGTCAAGGTCACTCATTGAGATCAAAGATCACAAATTTGATGAACTATTCATAATTCAGCCATTTATTCCTTATAAATCAATAGAATCTGCAATATATTCCTACAATTGTCCTCTTTTATTTGGCTGTGTGTCACAGGTAAGACTCAGTTCTCTAGGGTCAGGTCAAGGTCACACATTGAGGTCAAATGTATCAAATTTTGATTCAAAATGCCTTATTTTGTTAGGATTGCACCATACATCTAGGGATTATACATGTCCTGATGTATTTGTTCATCGTTAGCACGTAGTGAGGCAAATGCAAAACACATGTCCCTATGGTCAAGGTCACACAAATTTCGTTGTGCACCGCCTTTAAATAGCAGGGTTATCACAATGTCTTTCTTCATGCTATCTGTTTATAAGCTTTTTGTAGATTTAATTAAAAATTAGTGCGATAATAAGTAATTAAAAATTTGCGAAATTAAAACATTGCACAATATTTTGATGAATAATGCTACCTCTAGCAAAGGTCTTCCAAAAGACAACAATGGAAGATAATTGTGTTTCTTTCAAAAGTACTAGTTATGCGTACGAAAATGGGAACGTTGGACTTTAATTTGATAAAGCACAGCAGCTCAAGTCAAGGTCTTCAAAATAAAAATAATGGAGGATAATTGTGCTTTAATCTGATGGATAACAACAACACCAAATGACAACAATGGAACATAATTATAAATCTTTGAAAAGGACTCCTTATTCGTAGCAAAATGGCAACATTGGACGATAATATGATGAATTACTACTGCTCTAGTTAACCTCTTTAAAATTACAAGACCAGGAAATAAGCTGGTTCCTTTCAAAGGCACTTCTTTGTAAAGAACAAATGCTCTATCCATGCTCTTCAAAATGGCAACCTTGGAAGATAATTGTGTTTCTTTAAAAAGCACTACTGCATACCATACACAAATGCAACATTGGACGATCATTTGCTAAATGACAAAAGCTTAATCCTTCCTCTTCAAAATGGCAACCATGGAAGATAATCGTGTTTCTTTAAAAAAAGCACAACTTATTACTGGTAAAAGAATGAACAATTAAACGATAATTTACTAAAATTAACTTTTCATTACTTCTCAAAATGGCAATATCAGAGGATAATTCTGATAAAGTTGTGTGTTTCACTGCTGGCTTTTATTGTATAGTAAAAATGGAATACAAAAATAAATTCATCAAATGTTCGTCCATATTTGTTGAATATTTACCCCCACACTGACACGTTTTTAAGATTGTTCAATTTTCAGTTCAACTGTGTCTTAAGTTTCCTCTTTTGTAAACTGTTAAGAACAAGTGCTATGCCCATCTGGACACTTACAGTTGGTTTTGCACTAGTGCAATTATTGGCCCCTTTCAACATGTTAACAGCGATATTTAAAATGAACATTGAGCAGTGCAGTGCAATTTTGGTTATTGAAAACTTGTGTTATTTTCACTTGTGTTAAATGCCTTCTCATTAAGTGTGATTAGAAAACAGTATTTTAATTCCTTTCGTGTATTATACAACTAATGAAACATTCTCTTGTAGTCGAAACCATACGAACTTTTCAAAGGCATTATTGACTTAGTGCTTTTAAATAAGGACATAGGAAAACAAGTATACCAAAATAAAACAAGCATTTTATTTTCTTGAATCAAAAATGATAAAATAGCAATGTTCTTCCATTCAAAAATTAGGATTTTGAAGCAATGGACCCCTTAACAATTAATAATTACTTCATTACTTCATGTATGGCATTTACAACTTTTCATATCAAATGTAATTCATAGTATACTGATTTTATACAATGAATATTATTAAAACTCTGGCATTACACAAATGACATTCAATACATTTTAGCAATAACAATAAATCACACAGAAAACATAATTATTGTAAATAACAAGGCTTGTCACGATAGGATGACATATGCCCCCTTTTTTCCACATTTTTCTAAACCTGAACGCAAAGTGTCTTTCCACATTTGTCGAAACCTAAACGCAAAGTGTGACGAAATTTCAGACGGACAGACGGATGGACAGTGCGATCACTATATGCCAACCTTCGGGGGCATAACTTGCAACTTAAGACTCTACAAAGCCCCATTGGTGCACAAAGGTAATGTCACATGTTACCATTTTTGAAGCAAGGGGGCGAGATTTATCTGTTTCAACCAAATAATTAACTTGTTTTACTGGTACATGTATACAGTCATCGCGCTAAGTGACAGTCGATCCTGTAAAAAAGAGGAGGTCCTGTACTTTTTCCTATTTCACAGGAACAACAGTTTAATTATGTCTGTGTTTACATGGGTTACCAAAGACATTGCACCTTCTCCTGTATGTATCCTCATGTTTTTTATTCCTTCATGGTACCACTTATATGCATTTCAACACATCTCACTCTTCAACAGTTTTCTCCTGTATGTTTCTTCATGTGTGTCTTAAAGTCACTATTCTGGTTACTTGCATAACCACACACCTCACACATGTAAAGTCTCTCTCCTGTTTGTATCATTAAGTGTCGCTTCAAGTGACCACTCTTGTTACATGCATAACCACAAACCTCACAGGCATATAGTCTCTTTCTTGCATGTATCCTCATGTGTTTCTTCAAGTTTCCACTCTGGTCACATGGTAACGACACACCTCACACTTCTACAGTCTCTGTCCTATATGTATCCTAATATGTCTCTTCAAGGAACTACTCCGGTAAATGCATATACACACACTTGTACTCTCTCCTGTATGTATCTTCATGTGTTACTTCAAGGTATCACTCCAGTACCATGCAAAAGCACACACCTCACACTTGTATAGCCTCTCTCAAGTATGTATCGTCATGTGTCTCTAGGTCTTCAAGTGACCACTCTTAATACATGCATAACCACACACATCACACGTGTACATTCTCTCTTCTGTATGTCTCCTCATATGTCTCTTCAATGTACCACTCTCATTACATGCATAACCACACACCTTACACGTGTACATTCTCTCTCCTGTATGTATCCTCAAATGCCTCTTCAAGGTACCACTCTCGTTACATACATAACCACACACCTTACACATGTACATTTTCTCTCCTGTATGTCTCCTCATATGTCTCTTCAAGTCACCACTCTCATTACATGCATAACCACACACCTTACACGTGTACATTCTCTCTCCTGTATGTATCCTCAAATGCCTCTTCAAGGAACCACTCTCGTTACATGCATAACCACACACCTTACACATGTACATTTTCTCTCCTGTATGTCTCCTCATATGTCTCTTCAAGTCACCACTCTCATTACATGCATAACCACACACCTTACACGTGTACATTCTCTCTCCTGTATGTATCCTCAAATGCCTCTTCAAGGAACCACTCTCGTTACATGCATAACCACACACCTTACACATGTACATTTTCTCTCCTGTATGTCTCCTCATATGTCTCTTCAAGTCACCACTCTCATTACATGCATAACCACACACCTTACACGTGTACATTCTCTCTCCTGTATGTATCCTCAAATGCCTCTTCAAGGAACCACTCTCGTTACATGCATAACCACACACCTTACACATGTACATTTTCTCTCCTGTATGTCTCCTCATATGTCTCTTCAAGTCACCACTCTCATTACATGCATAACCACACACCTACACACATCAATGTACCACTCTGGTAACATGCATAACCACACACCTCATACTTGTACATTCTCTCTCCTGTATGTATCCTCATATGTCTCTTCAAGGTACCACTCTCATTACATGCATAACCACACACCCACACACATCAATGTACCACTCTGGTAACATGCATAACCACACACCTCATACTTGTACATTCTCTCTCCTGTATGTATCCTCATATGTCTCTTCAAGGTACCACTCTCGTTACATACATAACCACACACCTTACACATGTACATTTTCTCTCCTGTATGTCTCCTCATATGTCTCTTCAAGGTACCACTCTCATTACATGCATAACCACACACCCACACTTGTATAGCCTCTCTCCTGTTTGTATCCTCATGTGTCTCTTCAAGTGACCACTATTTTTACATGCATAACCACACACCTCACACATGTATAGCCTCTCTCCTGTATGTCTCCTCATATGTCTCTTCAAGGTACCACTCTCCTAACATGCATAACCACTAACCTCAAACTTGTACATTATCTCTCCTGTATGTATTCTCATATGTCTCTTCAATGTACCACTCTCGTAACATGCATAACCACACACCTCACACTTGTACTCTATCTCTCCTGTATGTATCCTCATATGTATCTTCAAGGTACCACTCTCGTTACATGCATAACCACATACATCACACGTGTATAGCCTCTCTCCTGTATGTATCCTCATGTGTATCTTCAAGGTACCACTCTCGTAACATGCATAACCACACACCTCACACTTGTACATTCTCTCTCCTGTATGAATCCTCATATGTCTCTTCAATGTACCACTCTCGTTACATGCATAACCACACACATCACACTTGTAGATTCTCTCTCCTGTTTGTATCCTCAAATGTCTCTTCGAGGTACCACTCTCGTTACATGCAAAACCACACACATCACACTTGTACATTCTCTCTTCTGTATGTATCCTCAAATGTCTCTTCAAGTTGCAATCCTGGTTACTTACATGATCACACACCTCACACTTGTACTCTCTCTCCTGTATGTATCATCATGTGTCTCTTCAAGGCATCACTTCGGTTCAATGCATAACTACAAACAGCACACTTCGAGGGCTGAACGGAAAACTGTTGTATCTCCTTCTTTATTTCATATGAATTACAACAGTCTTCCGTTCACCCCTCGACTTGTATAGCCTCTCTCCTGTATGTATCCTCATGTGTTTATTCAAGTTACCACTCTGGTTACATGCATAACCACACACCTCACACTTGTACGGTTTCTCTCCTGTATGTATCCTCACATGTCTCTTCAAGTCATTACTCTTGTTACATGCATAACCACACACATCACACTTGTATAGCCTCTCTCCTGTATGTATCCTCATATGTAACCTCAAGTGATCACTTAGGTTAAATGCCTTACCACACACAGTACACTTGTACAGTCTTTCTCCTGTATGTATTCTCATGTGTCTCTTCAAGTCACCACTCTGGCAGCATTCATAACCACACACCTCACACGTAAATGGTCTTTCTTCTGTATGTATTATCATGTGTCTCTTAAAGGTACTACTATAGTAACATGCATAACCACACACACCACATGTGTGCAGTCTCTTTCCTGTATGTATCTTCATGTTTGTCTTCATTTGACTACTGTTAATACTTGTAGTATTACACACCTCACCATTGTACATATTTTCGTGAGTATTTTCTACGTTTTTTGTCTGTAATATTGCACTTGTTACTTGATTTTCACAGACACTGTGTGAAATGTCACTTTTATTATGTTTAAAATTTGAAATGCTGTTAAGCGTTGTGTTACTGGTTGTGAGATTTAAACGTTTTGAATACTTTTTAAGGTATTTTTGATTGTTTTCTTGAAGCCACTGATCCAGAACTTGTAGATCATTGGATGTCAGTTTATCGCCACCATGCTTTCTCCTCAAATGATGCACATAGGGGATTGCAGTTGTAAATGCTGTCTTGCAGTACATACATTGGTACACTTCTCGAAAAAAACAATATTTACATGATATACATGACACATTATAACATGACAATAAAAATACTAATAAATATTGAAATTTGAATCTGCAGTCTATGTTTTGCTCCTATTGACAATACAACACTATGAAAACATTAATGAATCAATCTTGAAGATTAAACAATTATTTAATGTCATGATAACCTGTTAACAAAGACAACAAACCTTCTCCATTGACATATTTAGGTTTCAAGAGCAAGTTCTTGTCTCTGATGAGGCCAAGTTCTGTGGTGTTTTCATCTCCGTTCCAAACAAGCAGTTCCTCTCCTGTAGCAATATAAATATTAACAAGTTATTTATACAAGAGGGCAGTGGGCCCTAAGGCTCTCACCTGACAAACAAAGGAACTAAACTATTCTGACTTGAAATGTGACGTCTACATGTTAACATGCTTTTTCTTTAATTTGACCTAGTTTTTTAAATCTCAAATAACCCGGTTTGAAACTGGTTCAAGATTTCATTGTGAAGAAATTTGACTAACGTTCATAAAGATTAGACTAAAAATGTGACTTCTAAAAGGTGAACAAGGTTTCGCTTAAGTAATATATGGAAAACTGCCCCACCCCCTGACGGCTTTCTTTTTCAACAGAACAGAACCATTTTGGAACTTGGATCATGATATCATAAGAACAAATGTTTTAGACCAAGTTTTATGAAGATTGGACTAAAATGTAACTTCTAAAATATTAACAAGCTTTTACTACAGCCATATAAGGAAAACTTCCTCATCCCAATGGTGACCATGTTTTTCAACGAACCCAAACCATTTTCAAACTCAACCAAGATATCATTCGAACAAATATTCTGACCAAGGTTAATGAAGATTGGCCAATAAAGTTGACTTCTATAGTGTTAACAAGGTTTTAGTCATAAAAGGAAATCTGCCTCGCCCCATGGTGGAAATGTTTTTCAAAAGACCAGTAGAATTTTCTAACTCAGTCGAGATAAGATTAGAACAAATGTTCTGACCAAGTTTAATGAAGATTGGACAATACAAACGAATTCTAGAGTATCAACCAGGTTTAACTATAGCCATATAAGGAAAACTTCCCAACTCCCTAGCGGCCATGTTTTGCAACATACCGGTGGGGCAACAGGCAATGCAGACTTTACAACGCCTTTGCTTTCAGATAATGAAATCCTGGCAAATTTTACCCTGTGCTTGTTCCTTTCTCTCAAGATCTGTGGTCTGCTCTTCATCACTGTCAGAGTCTATGCAGTCCATGGGACTCCAAGCAGCAGCCTCCTCTACTGCCTTGGCCCCATCAGCTCGACAGGCTGGACCCTTCATGAAATCAGTAGTCCGAAAGGAAGGAGCCTTCATGAAGTCTGGTTTTATGGCTGGCAGTCCTGTTAGAATAGATATATATATGAAACTCGCTCTGAGGTAAAGTGTTGTCCCAGATTAGCCTGAGCAGTCAACACAGGCTATAATACTTTCCGCTTTACTCTATTTTTTTTTAAAGGAAGACTCTTCTTGACGAAAATCCAGTTCAGGTGGAAAGAGTCGTCCCTAATTAGCCTGTGTGGACTGCACAGGTTAATCTGGGGCGACACTTTATGGACTTATTATTATGCACATGCATTAAACCCCCTATTATCAGAGCGTGGCCCATATAATTATATATATATATAGGAGTCAATTATTTCGATAGGCTAGAAACTTCATGAAATCTGGTTTTATGACTGGCTAGAACAAATATATTTTAGTGCCGTTTGTGTAGTATAAAATACCCATATACCACATGATCTTATAGTTCTGTGCAATATATCAAGTGTAATTTCCAGTGTTCAACCAGTCAATAGGCTACGATTACTTATTTCTGACGCCACAAGTTTTGATGCCCGGTGGAGAAAGCATAAGAATAAAATTTAATAAGAGAAAATTTTCAAGGTCAGCAATACTGCCACTTAATAGTATGAACATTTTTTTCATTCAATGGGTCTTGTTCTGAGAAAACTGGGCTTAAATTGCATGTGCATAAAGTGTCATCCCATATTAGCCTGTGTAGTCTGCACAACTGATCAGGGACAACACTTTGCGCTTTTATGGAATTTGTCATTGAAAGGAAGTCTCTTAGACTTCTAAATGAAAATCCAGTCTAAGCAGAAAGTGTTGTCCCTGATTAGCCTGTGAGGACAGCACAGGCACATCTGGGAAGGCATTTTACGCACATGCATTAAGCCCAGTTTCTCAGAACATGGCTCCAATTTACTGTCAAACCAACAGATGTTCCGATGCATGGTGAGTTCTATTTTTAAATGCCCTCCTTCGCGGACAGTATAAAACAAAAAATACCAGATTCATCCTGTTCGCAGTTTGAATCCCTCGGAATGTTCAGGTTGCAGTCATGGTCCGTTTTTAGTGTCTTTCCAACTTCACAATTAACAATTGTTGGTTGAGCACAATTTTGGTCTATATTTGACATTTCAATCTCTTCCCTCGTCACAAACACAGAATTGAGGTCCGCTTGTTTAGCATGATTTTCCAGTGATTTCAAATTATCAGTATGCCCCCTTTTCCCACATACAGAATTGTAATCATTTGTTGTTTTTCCCTTGTCCATGTTTGTAATTATAAACTGTTTTACTTTCCCACATTCAGTACTGAGGCCATTTATTGGTACACATCTCTGGTCTGTATTTTGATTTACAGAATGTTTTGTTTTCCAACATACAGAAATGAGCCCACTTTGTTCAGTATTTGCATTTGAATCAGCCGTTAATTGCTCTGGGTTCACACATATAGAATTGATGGCGGCTTGTCGGGTGTCATCTTGATGCATAACTTCACATTCTGTTTGTTCTAATTTTTATTCTGGAAAATTCAAAGCCATCTTGTCTGGTGTTATCTTGATGCATAACTTCACATTCTATTTGTTCTAATTTCACGCTGGCCAATTCAAAGCCATCTTGTCTGGTGAGATCTTGATGAATAACCTCACATCCTATCTGTTCTGCTTTTTCATTTGCAAAATTGAAGCTATCTTGCTTGTTGTGATCTTGATGCATCTCTTCATGTAGGGTCTGTTCTGATTGGGCACATGCAGAATAAAAAACATTAGCCACATTATGCCATTCATCGGTCTCAATCTTGACAAAAACCAAGTTCAAGTCATCCGGTGTTCTGCCCGAGCTTAATGTCTCTGGAATCGCCCAAGTAGTTGAAGAGTGTACGTCAGTTTCCATGGTTGAATCAAATTTCCTTATAATTGCAGTCTTGCCTACGCTTTCAGGGCCACATTCCACATCGTTGAAATCTGTCTTTAGTTTCTTTCTTTCATACTTTTCGAAGGACGTCTGATGAGAACTATCCCCTGTAAATATATAAAATATATATGAGCTTGCTTTGTGAAAATAGGGGTTTAATGTATGTGTGTAAAGTGCCGTCCCACATAAGCCTGTGCAGTCTGCACAGGCTTATCAGGGACTACACATTCCGCGTTTATTGTATTTTTCGTTTAAAGGAAGATTCTTCTTGAGGAAAATCCGGACTCCACAGGCTAATCTGGAACGACATTTTACGCACATGCATTACACCCCATTTTCACAAAGCAAGGCTCATAAGTAGTGGCCGCACAAGCGATTTTGACCCATTTGGCGCTGACGTCATTTCAGAGAAAAATCAGGAATAAGTTGACGTACTGTTTTGCGCGATATTTTCTCGCAATTATTTTTTAAAATACTCTATCAAATAAGCATGAAATGACATGTCAGTTCGCAAGGGACGAAGTGAACTTTATTGGCAGTCGTTACTCAACATAATTTACAGTTTATTGTAACCTGGGACAAATTTACCGAGTATTTCAACCACCGTTTGACCTTGTCAACAAACACGCACACACTTCCTGTTGGATTACACGGTATGTTTATTTCTTTTTCTAGGCAAAATTTCGTATTAATTGTGATTAAATGCCGTAATAATGATGACAATATACCGTTACTGCTATCATAAATAACCTTAGAATAATGACACTTGTAAAATTTTACTGTAGTACAGTAATTACATATACTTTTTAAATTGATTTTTTAACCCGGAAGCGACCTCGTTATCAAACAGTCTTCTGCATCTTTGAAAGTATAATGCTTCCTTCTGTTATCGAAAATGAGTCAAGAAACGGATATTTATTCACAGGCTTCTACAGTTCCATACGAAATTTCCCACAACAATGACCAATTTTTTATTGATGAACTAAACAATGTTGATTTACTGTATAATCTAAATGGCGAAAATGTTTGCTCTTCACTAGTTCAAACTGAAGTTGATGAATTGTGTCAATGTGATCATGATGAATCAAGCCATGAAACTGTTATTTCAGAATCTTTTAATTCTGTACCTCATGATGAATTTGATGCGAGTAATGAAACTACCCATTTGTTATATGATTCCAATACAAGTCCTGGCATTCAAGATCAGAGACAATGTGATGCAAAAGAAGAATCTGTTGTGTCAGCATTCAAACAAAAAACATGTGAATGTACTGCTCTATATGATCAACCATGTTCAAATGTGGTAGGATTTGATGCACTCCTACAGTATCGCTTGTCTTGCCAAGAATTGTCTTCAAGAGAGAAAGAGCTTGTCATTAAGTCTAGTGTGAATTGTCATAGGTCAAACAGTGAACACACTTTAGATAACAAGAAATCAAAACGTCAAAGGCTTAAGCCTTCTCAAAAGTATTTCTTTCAAGGTAAACAGATTTGCAAGCTTTCTTTTTGCTTTGCACATGCAACATCTGTATCAACTTTAAAAAGACTCACAAAGGCATATGATCATGAAGGGTTGACCCCCAGACTCCATGCAAACAGTAATCGACTGCCATCAAACGCACTAAGTTTGGATGATAATCTGCGTATTAAAAAGTTCATAGAAGAGTATGCAGTTGAAAATGGTTTGCCTTTGCCTGGTCGAATGCCCAATTGTCCTGATTCAACTGTGTTGTTACTTCCCTCGGATAAGTCAGTTGCTGATATTCACAGCTTATACCAAGAAAGTGCCGAAAAAGCAGGCTTTCGCCAAGTGTCACTTCAAACATTTAGAACAAGATGGAAAGAACTTTGTCCACATGTAAATGTAACCAAACCAGCTACAGATTTATGTTTTGTCTGTCAAGTTTTTTTGACAAAGCTTAACACTAGTGGCAGAATGTCAGAAGAAGACAAGGAAGGTGCAGCTAAACAATACTCTGATCATTTGGAACTTGCTAGGAAACAGAGGCTTCTGTATAAAACACAAGTTTTAGATACTAAAGCCACTTGTGCATCTCAGGATATTGTTATAGGTGTGAGATAGAAAAATAACTTGGACTATACATTTATGTATTTTGTTACAATGAAAATTATTATAATTGTTATATTAACCATAATGATTTTATTTTTTTTATTTTTTTAAGAACATGTGGCATAGGTCATGATTTGTTTAATCTTGTGTTTCATAAAATTATTAACTATAACAATGACATTTTTTTGTTAAGTAAGACCTCTCGTCCATAATATAAGCACTCAAGAGTTTATATGTAGTGAAAATAATTTACATTTAGGAATATTAAAAATGCATGTGATTATGAAAGGCAATGGCATGTGTGAAATATTGAAATACTGATACACAAACTAGTAAAAAAAATATGAAATCAGTAACATAAACATACCAATAACTGTCTTTGATATCAGAATTACAGTAATTTAATCATAAAAACTAAACACAGCTTTTTGTTACAGGAGCCGATCCATGTTCCTTTGATGGAACTCTTCATTACTCGTGGGATTTTGCACAGTCTGTGCATTATCCACACCATGCAAGACAGGCTGGCCCTATCTACTTTGCGTCACCAAGGAAGTGCGATGCATTTGGAATAGGCTGCGAGGGAACAGGTAGCATTTTATGAAAAGCAAAGTCCATACATGATAACACTTTAAAATTGTTTGAATATAAGCATAAAATACAGGTTTACTTTAAAAAGAGAATGTACAGATTTTGGATGATTTGACATAATTTGTATGAAATTTACCTTAGTTTTTATAGCAATTATTCTCTTGGAACAGGAAATCAGACGATCTACCTGATTGATGAGGCAGAGCTGCCTGGAAAGGGTGCGGACTGTGTAATAAGCTTAGTGCACCATTATTTCCAGCACTATGGTTATGGCGAGAAGAATGCACAGGTAAAGCAGTATTTAAAGGTTCATTTTAAAATCATTGTTTCCTCCATAATTATAAACAACTTATATGTAATGTTCTTTGTCAAAAATGTGTATATGTGGATTTTTATGCCCCCTTCTTCGAAGAAGAGGGGTATATTGTTTTTGGCCTGTCTGTCTGTCATTGTGTGTGTCTGTCTTTCTGTCCCAAAACTTTAACCTAGGTTAAAGATTTGTCATAACTTTTGCATTATTGATGACAGCATCTTGATACTTGGCTTGCATGTGTATCTCATGGAGCTGCTCATTTTGAGTGGTAAAAGGTCAAGGTCATCCTTCAAGGACAAAGGTAAAAAACACAATCCAAGGGAAGTAATAAGCTTAAAAGGGAGATAATTTCTATACCTGCCAATTGATAAATAGAAATTTTATTTCAAAGCGGCGCAATTGGAGGCATTGTATTTCTGACAAATACATCTCTTGTTTAATATTACACAATGAATGTATTTGATATATGTTGAACATATACTGGTACATTGATACATTATTTACAGAAATTGTAGACTGGTTTATGTGTATGTTATCAGATCCATTTTGACAATGCTGTCGGCCAAAACAAGAACCATGCTGTCCTGTGGTATTGCATGTGGCGAGTGATTCAAGGTAATTAAATGGCAATAAATAGTTCTTTGTTGAACAGTTAATAATACAATTGCATGAAAGAATAGTTAGGAACTAATTCATATTTAATGTTATGGTTAAATCATAATGACATTTGTAATCAAATTTCAATGATAAGTATTGATTTGAATATATGCCACTTCTATTGAGTTTATAGTGTTTAAAGTGAAAACTTAATCATAGTATTCCTGTTAAAATAAAGATTGCTAAAATTGACATTTGTTACTCCAATATTGTTAAAATTGCATGAATATTTTTAGAAAAGTAAATAGCTGTCAATTAAGTTTTACAATTAAATAATACAGGGGTGATAATTAGAAACACAGTTATTGTTTTACTCCTACACTTTACACATTTAACATTTTATTTTTTAGGCCTTCATGAATCCATCAGCATCAACACCATGCTAGTAGGCCACACAAAGTTTGCTCCTGACTGGCATTTTGGTGTTTGGAAAGTGAAGTGGAGGGCGAGTGATGCAGAGACAATGCAAGACATTGCTACAACTGTACGAGCATCATCACGGTCGGGTCACAACATTCCGCATCTCGTGTCTGACACGGAGAGTCCGGTCAAATTCTTTGATTGGCGGTCACACCTTGAAGCCTCGTTCAGGAACATAAAAAACATAACTAAATACCACCATTTCTTTGTTTCCAAAGATGAACCCGGTGTTTTGCATTGTAAGAAGTATGCTGACTCTACCGAGGAGTGTTTTGATCTGTTGAAGTGTGCAATAAATAAGAATGCCATGCCTCTACTCAAGACTATTCCAGTGCTCCCTTCAGCAAGACAGTGGTACTTGTATGATCACATTTCCAAATTTGTCAGGTCTGAGTCAGCAAAAGAGAAAACATGTCCCAAACCTCTTATTCCAAAGTAATTGTTTATTTGGAACGTATAGTTTTGAAAAATTGCTGACAATTATGGCATTCATAAATGTTGTGTATAGGGATTTTTGTGCAGTACAGAATTATTACATGTATATTTGCATGTATTGTTGATTTGCCTGCAATGAATGGTTAATTCTGTCAATGTTTCATTATGATGTCATTATTATGTAAATTTACATGCATTTCAAGTATTGCCCATGTTGTGTGATTTTTTTTTTATAAAAAATAAAAATAAAAAAATAAAACCAGGTTCATCTTTGTAAATAAGCAAACAGTGCTACATTGCATTGTTTCTAATTTGTAAGATTCTTGAATAACCAGTACATTGTTAGAACATCTTCTTTATATGAATAAGTTATTCATTTAGTTCATACTTATATAACCATGTACTTTGATTACATATGGGGCTAACAGTATAAATGTTGTTTTAACTGTAATGAAATATAACATAAAGTCATACACATTGACTTTGCAATGATGTTTTTTCCATTTGTCATGTATCAATGTGCGTACAGGGTACAATTTCAACATAACTAATGTTGAACCAGCCTTTATTTGAAGGCAAATTTTTAACCAGGTTGTCTTTGAGAAAATAGAATGAGTTTGACACAAAGGGTGTAAGGGAACAATCAGTAACAATGCACATTTGAATTGTCTCCCTTTATCATACTTTTTTTCAAATTGAAAACCTGGTTTTGTGACAATTTTGTCCTTGTTATATTGTACTATGTTAAAGACAAATGGTAACCATGACGACCAGTTGTTTGCTTCAAATTATTTAAAGCTTTCAGTGGACTGGGTTTGTGAATTTTGTGTATAGACATGTACTTTGTATGCGAAATGATTTTATATAACAGTATTTCACAGTACTTACAGTTAACATTAATTAGTTTTGGAATGTCAATAATTAAAACAACTCAGTTCATTTGTTTAATTTTATGCATTTTCACATATATTAATAAATTTGTACACATTTCCTTTAATTATTCATCAAGATTGATGTGACGAATTTTATATAATACATTGTATGTTCAAAACATAGAAAAATTGTTAATTTGGAGATAAAATACCAACATTCAAATAATGGTAACCATGGAAACCATTTTAAATAAAATTAAAAAAATGATGCTTTTAACAATGTGTTTATATGTTAACATATTTAGACTATTTTACATGTGTATACTGTTACTTGAATACTGCTTAAAATAAGTATTATTCATAGAGGCAGATTCATCATAGAAAGGCAGATACAAAATTAAAACAAGATCACCGCAGAGCGGGTGCCAACGCTCTGCTGTGGGTGCAGTTTTGAGAAAAAAAAAGACCTTTGACCTTGAAGGATGACCTTGACCTTTCACCACTCAAAATGTGCAGCTCCATGAGATACACACGCATGCCAAATATCAAGTTGCTATCTTCAATATTGCTATGGACAATGTTAAAGTTTTGGGACGACGCTGACGGAGGAAGGACGAGCTGGCTATGACAATACCTTGGGTTTTCTTCGAAAACAGCCAAGCTAAAAACATTTTTCTAAATGGCCTGAACATTGTGCCTATACCTGGTGACCTTTTAAGATCTGTGTGGGGAGTAAACTGTAAACAAAAGCACGACCCAGGTTACATTTTCAAGGATTACTTTTAAAGTTTTCACCATGTTTAATGGGATAGAGTGGAGAGCCCGCTCATTCGTGAAAGTTTTCTATAGGCATCATGATTTTTTTAAACAAATAAGTATTTTTTCAGTAAAGTGCAACCGTGTGTTTGAACGGTTAGAAAAATGTAGGATCAGTGTGGGGACTTAATATTATTTTGACACAGAAACATCACCTCTGGTGAAATTAAGCAATAAACTTTATGGGAGGAGCTATTAATATATCATTTTGTATGCATTTTCAGGTTTATGTTATATATTTATGAAAAACAGTTCAAGAAAAATATTCTTATAGTAATATTATCTGTGTGGTATAAATTATTAGAAGGATCTGTGAGGTATACTGTCTTTCAAGTTTTTCATTTCTATTCAGTTAATTAAAAAATGAAAAATGCTTATCAACAATGTACATGTGATACTTAATATTTAAATGTGTGTAAGCATGTATTACACAGAATTGCAGTGTCACGGGTGACAGATTTCTTAGTTTGACACCCCCGATTAATTATTTGAGCATCGTTCCTTTAGTCTTTAGATTTCTTTTCTTTCGACGACTGGTCGCGTTTAGCGAGAGATAAGACAACCATTTACTCTTCATGGCTAAAATTAACAAGAGATGTGTTCGTCAGAAACACAAAGCCCCCCACGGCTTTTCACCCTTATATAACAGGGGCCGAAATTCGGCCCCTTCCCAATTGAAAATAAGGTCATTTTTTCCCAAAATTGATAGAAGAATTTCCCCAATTGTAAAAAAAAAAAAAAAAAAAAAATTTTTTTTTTTTTTTAATTAGACATATTGGGCATCTCCCAAATTGAAAGCAATGAGCTCTAATATGATTAAGAATGCACCATAATGTTCTTTTAATACTTCTGCACAATGAAAAAGACCCTGTTTCAAAACCTTTTTAAAACATGGTCTTCCCAAAAATTAATGTGCGGTTATCGCGCATGAAATTCCCAATTTGAAAGGGAATTCTTCCAAATTTCCTGATGAAAAGCCCTGCCCCCTATACTGCGCTGCTTTGAAATGAAAATTCTTTTTATCATTTGGCAGGTATAGAAATTATCTCTCTTTAAAGCTTATTACTTCCCTTAAATTTTGTTTTTGACCTTTGACCTTGAAGGGTGATCTTGACCTTTCACCACTCAAAATGTGCAGCTTTATGAGATACACATGAAATAAAAAAAGTTGTTTTGACCTTTGACCTTGAAGGATGACCTTGACCTTTCACCACTCAAATTGTGCAGCTCCATGAGAAACACATGAACAAAAAGGGTTTTTGACCTTTGACCTTGAAGGATGACCTTGACCTTTCACGACTCAAAATGTGCAGCTCCATGAGATACACATGCAGGCTAAATATCAAGTTGCTATCTTCAATATTGCAAAAGTTATGGCCAATGTTAAAGTTTTCGGACGGACACACAAACTGACGGACAGACAGAAGGACGGACGGACTGACAGTTCAACTGCTATATGCCACCCTACCGGGGGCACAAAAACAAGTTTTTAATACATGCACAATGTACATATATATGTATAAACTTAGGACATACCGGTCATACGGCATGAATACACAAGAATATACTTTTATAACAGGACACGAAAGGGGAAATACCAGAAATATTCGACGTCATATCCGTCTGATATGCGATGAATGAATAAATGAGCCAATGCTACTTCCTAGGTGGCGCTAAGGACCCAATGTTTTGAAATTTCACAGATTATTCTGTGGGGTGAGTTGGTTTTATATGTGGGTTTTCTTCAACATATTTCACATTATTTTAAAAATCAGGCAATGTTATGCGATTCAGCGAAGATCAATTCCTCCTCAAATGTACAGAAACATACAATCATACCCCATTTGGAAACTTGAGGACCTTTATAAGTTGTGGCATGGTGGAGTTTTTGAAAGCAAATCGATGTCAACATATACCCCAAGCCTTGAATGTTTTGTTATTTTTAAATATTTGAGACGATTCTATTTTCTATATCTATCCGACAAATACAGCTTCTTTCCTCTATATTAAGTTGGTACCGTGCATGCCCAATGCAACCATTTTTCCCAATTCACATAAAAATTCCCAATTTGCATAAACAAATTTATGAAGAGTTGCATACACACATTTTAATCTCTTTTGTCAAAACATCAAAGTCTACTTAATAGGTCAGTATACCTGCCTAGCGTGTTTTCACAACACTAAATTCAGTTTTGTCTGTCTTTTTTTATTAATCAGTACCAGGGTGAAGGATCATGTGACACAATTAAATGTAAATGGTTGTAAACACGCCGGTAAGTGGTGCTTTTTTAGTTAAAAAGTTAAAAATAACATACAGAACCATATATCCCAATATATTTATTAACAAAATCATATTCAATTTGACAAAATCATTTTATTCTACATAATATATCAGTGTGACAAAACCTCCACTGCCCTCCTTCATAAAATCAGTGTGACAAAACTGCATTGTGACGAAACCTCCATCACCCCTTTTTTTTTCAAATAACTTTTTTAAACAATTTTTCTTAAAGCCACAATAACGCTCAAAATCAACGAAAATTTTGTAATATATTTTGTTAAATAAATTTTAAATATAAATAATCAGTGTTCCTTATAGCAATAGCAAAAATTTCAACGTTAAATGTGCTCTGGTAACATATATTTAACCCGATACAAAATGCTCTTTTTTATTTTTTGTGGTACAACATCGTCCCAGATAATTTTTTGGGAAATAGGGTTATCACCCATTGATTTTTAAAAAATAGGGTGATTTCAGTCTCTAAATAGGGTGAAATAAGTTATGACAAGAGATGTGATAGTCAGAAACACAATGCCCCCCCCTACTGCGCCGCTTTGAAATAAAATTTCTATTTATCAATTGGCAGGTATATAAATTATCCCCCTTTAAAGCTTGTTACTGCCCTTGGATTTAGTTTTTTCACCTTAGACCTTGACCTTTCACAACTCAAAATGTGCAGCTCCATGAGATACACATGCATGCCAAATATCAAGTTGCTATCTTCAATGTTGCAAAAGTTATGGCCAATGTTAAAGTTTTCGGACGGACACACAGACTGACAGACGGACTGACAGTTCAACTGCTATATGCCACCCTACCGGGGGCATAAAAATGTATACCTCAAAATCATAGCGGCTTCACTTCTGTTGCACAGACCGGGTGCAGTATGCACATTTCAATCTTTTTTTTGCCACATCAATGTCAACAATTTCTTACCAGGTATATGACTTTTTCCACTCTTGACAGGTTTTTGTTCAGTCATGGACTTTCCGTCATGTTTTTTGGATGTCACCTAGCTACTTTCAACTGCTGCATACATACATGTAGTTTCTAACAAATCGATAACACGAATGATTCGGCACATATTAGCTCTTGCCAATTTGGTTGTCGAAGTTTGCAATCAACAGTTATGTAGCGCATCAAGCAATGACTTCTTTCGACCTCGCTTAGACATTTTTATTACGCACCCTAATGGAAACTGAAAGTACAGACGCTTTACGAATACATGCCCGTCGTAAATATTTTGGTCAGACGCTTTTTTCGCAATAAAATTTAGTCTGCATAGCGTTTGAATAACTTCAACTGTTTTGCTCCTCCGTCATCCAGGCGCCTCCTAATTTTTGAATGTCGCCGCTGTAAAATAATAATTCCAAAGAGAAAATACCGAAATTGAGCAAATCAATTTCATTCGAGGCTTGTATTGTATGCATAAAGTTTAAAGAATTAGTGTAAAAGTCAAATTTATTGCGTTTTCAATACTTATTATATTGAATTTCTTTGCGTTTTTAACATTAATTGGGTGAAAAACGCAGATACGCAGCTTATCTGGGGCACTGGTACAATATATTCAAGACATGTTCATGTACCAATTTAGTGTTCATTTTTTATTTTTTTCCAGTCGACTGATTTCAGGGTGAAAAAGGGTCAGTTAATGCACCCATGAATGTTTAAACACTGACCAAACGATTAACATTGCACATGAGGTATTTGTTGTATATTATTCATCATTCCTAGCTCTTTATGCACCTTTTCAGGGCTAGCGCTGGCCAAAAATTTCTTTGAGCCAACCATTTTTTGTTTGTTGGCGCGCGAAAACTGGTTATCAAATAATAATATATACTATAGATTTTTTATATTTCTTTTAATGACAACAAGCACATATCACACATCATAATATATGACACTGTCTGTGATAGTATGACCTTCATATTCAAAAGTGAACAAGCTGTCTTTATCAGTCTCAGGTGTTTAAGGTGTGATCTTCAGAATTTTTTTCATCATGAGACCTGACCTTGTCTCCGACAGGTGCTTAAGAGTCTGAATAGTGGCTGTCAAAAGGAGGGTAACCTCAGAATAGCACAAGTCTTTCTTCTGGTACATTTTTTGATAAAATGGCAATGGGTTTGAGCGCATCACACAGGAAGTGAGCAGTGTACAGAAATTTGAATGTTGCTATTGGTTTGTACAGGCTCAGGGCGTCACAGTACATTGATTTTGATTCATTATCAAAGCGAAGCCAATTGTTATCAAGTTTCCATGACCCTTGGAATGCTCTTGTGTTTTGTGTATTAAATTATTTTTTGTTTTTGTTATGACTCTTTTTCGTACAAAGGACGCTTTAAGGTTAAAGACGCCATGTAAGCGACGGTAGAGACAAAGTGGTTACTTCCATTTTTATAGTAGACAAGATGAATTACTCTTCCTATGTGTTACAAATTGGAAACTTTAATTAAACTTTAATTACAATTAAAACGCGCGTGTTTTTCACGTATTCCTTTAATTAAAATACACCGCTGTCAGTTAGCATAGTGTTAGTAAAACAAACAAATTAATTAATTATCACCTTTTCATTTCGATCGAAAAATCGGCAGAAAGTTGTAACATCATCGACATAGAACTAATTATTTAATTATCACTCTTAAATTCAGATGGATAGTCAGCTTGGAAATAATTAATTTATTGTCATGCTTCTTTTCATTTTTAATCTTTAATAATACGACATTTGCGACCGTCCGCTATTTTGTTTGCAGACGACAATATTAACTGTGTATTCAAAGTAAACAGTGTCTGCCCATGAATGACCGAATATTACTCCATAGCTCCGTCCATTTTTACATTTCATTCAACACGTCATTTCATGTGAAAGCGAGGTCAATGTTGATTGGCCAGCTACATGTACCATACGCACTTCAATAACAATAAGGTCAAGCGATGTCTCTTATACAGGTGCAGACAGGTTTTCGTTCACTGTTCAAATTGCGAACACTCTCATTGAAACAAAGAGAAAAATATAGAAAACCAATCCGGGTTAAAATGGCGGCTGTTTTCAATGAAATTTTACGAGATTTTAGCATTTTCGCCATTGGATTTTTTCCGCAGACCAAAAAATCGTTAGGGTCGGGGGGCAAAAAGTAGGGTAGGTCGGGTTCCCTTAACCAAGACTACTTTTTTGTTTGCCTGTGTTTTTGGCCAAAAATGTGATATGTACAGCATTCATGTACAAGGTTATGCTGCACGCAACATGATTTTGATATTTTTAAACATAGTGTGGTATTTAAGCTGTCTGTGAAACATATGGTAACTTCTAAAGTAATTGTTAAGTGATGTTGAGGTTAGAATAGAGGGTCAATAGCTGGTAGTAGAATTATTGGAAAAAGCCCTATATAATGTTTCATACTGAGTAGTAAGCCTGTTACCCAGCAGATTCAGATATTTTTAAAGTTATTTACTACACAAAAGTTTAGAAATCACGTGGCCACATTGCCAGCTTTGACCCCAGTGGCATGATTTGAACAAAGTAAGAAGAGAACCACTATAGGATGTTATACATGTACACAAAATATTAAACGTCCGGAAATACTACTGTCCGGATAGTTGTTATTGATTAAAAGAGTCATTCTATGATAATCCTGACGACGAAAAATGATTACATATTATTAAATTTAAGTACCTATTGAATTTTGTTTAAATTTATTTCACGCAAGTCTTTCTTTTTGTTAATCCTTGTGGTCGAATTTCCGGAAAACTTAATTTCAATTATTGTTGTTGTTGTATTTCAGTATGGGTCAATACGTTCACATTTCAAAGCGGTGAAAACAGAACAGAACGTGGCGTCTCATCAGGTTCCAAACTGTTTGCTATTCTGATAGTATTTTTTGAAAACAAAATAGAAGAAAATGCTAATTTTAGAAATTCAGCAGAACAAATTTTAGCAAACGACAAATGTCCCAGCATGCAAAGGGTTAAAAAAGTATGTATTGTTATGAAGTTCAGTTCAGCAACATTACTGATGAACATTTTCATTCGGTTAAAAGAGGAAATCAACTTCAAAGAGGAGGATTATCATGCCTTTAAATGGGGAAAAAAATCATTTCATGTTAATAACCACGTTTTTTCCTCGGTTCTTTAATTATTGTACAGTACATGTATGATTAGCAATGTTCTGTTACAAAACATCAAGCCAAACTGTCCGAAATGAAAAAGAGAAAGCTATTTTAAGATTTTTATATCTTACAAGTGAAAATGATATGGGACAGTTGTCTTGTTAGTGAACAATGTTTATAGAGAGGAAACACACTGTAAATGAAACATAGGTTTATTGAAACGAATTTAGAATTAACCCATTAAGAGATATTGAGTAGTTATGTAGGAAAAATATTCTAATAAGGTGTGTATACATATATTTTCAGAAGTTTTACTGAAGAGGGTTAAAATCTGTACATGGTAGAGTGCGTGAATACAAGGCTCTCTTCAGGCCGGTGCACAATCCTGGAACTTTGAATCACTTCAAGACCATTTTGCACCGTACATATGTAAATGGGAAGGTGAAGGGTAGGTTCCAACCACATTCTGAACTTTTAATGATGGTTGGTGAATGCATGGTAACAGAGCAATTCCTAGCATTTCTGCATATGGAATCTGTTGACAGCAACGTTCAGCATCCTCTGCTAACCGGTTTGATAGAACAATCCGATGAAAAAACAAGGCTTGAAGTCTCTGATTGGAGAGTTCATTAATCATTATGGCTACGGAAAAGTGGACTGTCCAGAGCCAATCAAAAGACAAACAACAGGAGTACAGCAATCCGTATAGATAGTAAAACCAAATGGAGAGTGTGTTTTGCTAAACCCAGTAGCTGTTGCCAACTCTGAACCAGATGAGCTTTTCAACTATGCATCACAACGATGTCATTGGTATTATTATTATGTCATCTTACCGAGCTACATGATACAGCAAAAGAAGGTGATTTAAAAAGGACTGTTCTCAATTGCCAGTACTCATTACCATTCTTTTATTCACATTCCAAGCTATGTAAATACTTAGTAGAAAATATCGACTTTGTGCTAAAATGTAAATACTTGTTGTCACCTCTGCAGCGTTTGAGAGTACTTGAAGGGGCATATGTTAATGTGAAGGGTGGAAAAGGGCAAAATAAGTAAAGTGACTTGACTCAAGAACATTCAGTTAAAAGCATTACATAATGGATGTTATCTTGACTACTTTTGATTTGAATTGAAAACCGCACTATGAGATCAGAATTCTTTATCAAATTTAGCTAAAACGCTTTGCAATATAGCTCCCCATACCTCTACAGGTAGTGGAGTAAAATGAAAACGTGTCCGATGAAAGTATAACACGTGAAAAGTCTAATATAAAGATACTTTATTTAATGACTTACACATACCAAAAATAAGCAAATCTACTCACTTAACGCTTCTCACTGCTACAACTCAATGAACACTACTCACTGAATTTGACTCACCAAACATTACTCACTGAACACTATTCACTGAACACTACTTACTGAACATTACTCACTGAACATTACTCACTCAATAATACTCTCTGAACATTACTCACTCACCATTACTCACTGAATACAACCAACTGAACACTACTCACTGAACACTTCTCACTCAATAATACTAACTTAACACTACTCACTGAACATTACTCACTGAATACTACTCACTGAACATAACTTACTAAACACTACTCACTGAACACTACTCACTGAACATTACTCACAGAACACTACTCACTGAATACTACTCACTGAACACTACTCACTGAACACTACTCACTTAATATTACTCACTGATCACTACTCACTGAACATTTCGCACTGAACACTACTTACTGAACATTACTCACTGAACATTACTCACTGAACATAACTCACAGAACACTACTCACTGAACACTTTTCACTGAACACAACTCACTGAACACTTATCACTGAACATTACTCACTTAACATAACTCACAGAACACTACTCACTGAACACTAATCACGGAACACAACTCATTGAACACTACTCACTGAACACTACTCACTGAACATTACTCACTAAACACTACTAACTGAATACTACTCAGTGAACACTACTCACTGAATACTACTCACTGAACACTACTCACTGAACACTACTCACTGAACATTTCTCACTAAACATTACTCACTGAACGCTACTCACTGAACTTTACTCGGAGAACACTACTCACTGAATACTAATCACTGAACAATACTCACTGATACTACTCACTGAACACTTCTCACTAAACATTACTCACTGAACAATACTCGCTGAACACTACTCACTGAATACTACTCACTTAACACTACTCAATGAACATTTCTCACTGAGCACTACTCACATGAAGGTAAGTCATGCAGGTAGACTCACACACCAAAAATTGGGTCAATATCTGCAAGGTTTAGGAAAAAAGACCGGAAAACGGTTATTATAGAGAAAAGTTCTAAGTCCAAGGCCCATTTCTTCGCCAAAAATCAATTGACCGGAATGAAACTCACACTACATCAGTAAGTCATGTAGGGAGAGTCACACACCAAATATCAGGTCAATATGTTCAAGTGTTTCGTAAAATAGTCCGGGAAATAGAATGCCGGATAGACTCACTAACCGACGGACAGTGCGACTGCTATATGCCACCCTCTTGGGAGCATAAAAACAACTTTGCACACATTTTAACTTTATTTTGAGGTAGTAGGTAAAAGCAAAGCATGATTTAACATATTAATGCCAATATCCACAAATTTGTATTCAGTTTTTTTTCAACATTGATACAAACGATATAACTGTACAAATGTATTCAAGCAATGACATTCAAGTAAGGAGTAGTGTAATATCGGTTGTTAATAATAAAACAAAGAATTAATGCATTTTATTGCATTGAACACTATGATTTAAGAATCGTTACAAAATGGCTCATATTTTTTAAGAGTGGCGGAAATAAATGTTGAAATTGGGTGTCGAAAGAAAATTTTAACCCAACAAGAGCCCTGCTTGTACTTGTAAAAACAGCGGTCAGGGCTTTTCATCAGGAAATTGGGAAGAGGCCCTAGCCTTTCAATTGGGAATTTCATGCGCGATAACTGCTCATTTTGGGAAGACCGTGTTTTTAAAAGTTTTTGAAACAGGGGCGTTCCTTCTATCTCCCCCAAAGACACCAAGTACTGGTTCTAGTCCAAGGAAACGGACTCGAGAGCGTTACTATAAGCCTTAGGCTTTCTATGCTATCGAGCTTTAATAAAAAGGTTTAAACTAAACAGACGGGTTTATGTTTGCAATGCATTTCAAATGATTTTGATTTTGCTTTACAGAAAGTTATTCCCTTGACGTACTTTGATCACATATAACACTAATTAGCATTTGATACAAAGTAGTTTGAATCTTCAATATGCACTTAAATAAACTTGTGAAAATTATGATTTTGATCTCTTAAACGCATAAAAAAGCCACGTTCTGGGAAAACTGGACTTCATGCAGGCTCATAAAGTGTCATCTCAGATTAGCATGTGCAGTCCACACAGGATTCTCTGTAACAACACTTTCCGCCTACACTAGATTTTCGTTTAGAATAGACCTCCTTTCAACGAAAAATGCAATAAAAGCGGAAAGTGACGTCCCTGATAAGCCTGTTCGGACTACGCAGACTAATCTGGGATGACACTTTAAGCACGTGCATTAAGCTAAGTTTTTCCCAGAACGAGGCTTTAAAATATGGCGTTATACAACTGGAACCTATTTGTCACACTTAATCAGGAGAATATTGCTGTAGATTGAATAAGATTACTGAATTTTAAATTGACCTTTATGAACTTAAGAAAATAATAAATTAGATTATATTTGGAAAGGTGCCCATTACGGGCGCGCTACCTTAATCAATAGAATCTTCAATATATTCCTACAATCGTTCTCTTTTATCTGTCTGTGTGTCACAGGTAAGACTCAGTTCTTTATGGTCAGGTCAAGGTCACACACAGAGGTCAAATGCAACACATTTTTATTCAAAATGCCTTATTTTGTTAGGATTCTAGCATAAATCAAGGGATTATACATGTCCTGATGTTTTTGTTCATCGTTATCATGTAGTAAGGCAAATGCAAAACACATGTCCCTATGGCCAAGGTCACACAAATTTCGTTGTGCACCGCCTTTTCATAGCAGGGTTATCACAATGTCTTTCTTCATAAGATCTTTTTATAAGCTTTTTTGTAGATTTAATAAAAAATTGGTGGCGATTATAAGTAATTAAAAAATTGCGAAATTGGAACATTGCACAATATTTTGATGAATAATGTTACCTCTAGCCAAGGTCTTCCAAAAGACAACAATGGAAGATAATTGTGTTTCTTTCAAAAGCACTACTTATTACTAGCAAAATTGGAGTATTGGACTTTAATGTGATGAATAACAACCACACCAAATGACAACAATGGAAGATAATAATGAATCTTTGAAAAGGACTACTTATTCGTAGCAAAATGGGAACCTTTGACGATAATTTGATACTACACCTCTAGTTAACCTCTTTAAAAATACAAGACCGGGATATAAGTTGGTTCCTTTCAAAGGCACTTTTTTGTAAAGAACAAATGCTATATCCATGCTCTTCAAAATGGCAACCTTGGAAGATAATCGTGTTTCTTTAACAAGAGCACCGAAGAGCGGATGCCAACGCTCGGCTGCGGGTGCAGTTTTGAAAAAAAAAACATTTTTTTTTTACCTTTGACCTTGAAGGATGACCTTGACCTTTCACCACTCAAAATGTGCAGCTCCATGAGATACACATGCATGCCAAATATCAAGTTGCTATCTTCAATATAGCAAAAGTTATGGCCAATGTTTAGGTTTTGGGACGACGCGGACGGCGGACGGCTGACGACGAGCTGGCTATGACAATACCTCGGGTTTTCTCCGAAAACAGCCGAGCTAAAAATGAACAATTTAACGATAAGTTACTAAAATTTACTTTTCATTTCTTCTCAAAATGGCAACATAAGGGGATAATTTGATTCAAAGTTGTGTGTTTCACTGCTTGCTTTTATTATATGTGTCGCGTTCTGAGAAAACTGGACAAAAAGCATGTGCGTAAAGTGCCGACCCAGATTAGCCTGTGCAGTCCGCACAGGCTAATCAGGGACGACACTTTCCGCCTAAACTGGATTTTTCGCTAAGAAGAAACATCATTTAAACGAAAAATTCCATAAAAGTGGAAATTGTCGTCCCTGATTAGCCTGTGCAGTCTGCACAGGTTAATCTGGGATGTCAATTTACGCAAAAGCATTATGCCCAGTTTGCTCAGAACACGACACATATATTAAAAATAGAATACAAAAATAATTGTCGCGAACGTTGCTGCAAATGCATTACATTTTCGTAAATATTTGTTGAATATTTACCCCCATACCGACACGTTTTTAAGATTGTTTGATTTTCAGTTCAACTGTGTCTTTAGTTTCCACTTTTGTAAACTGTTAAGAAATAAGTGCTTTGCCCATCTGGACACTTACAGTTGGTTTTGCACTAGTGCAATAATTTGACCCTTTTGACATGTTTACATTGATATTTGTATTGAACATTGAGCAGTGCAGTGCAATTTTGGTTATTGAAAACTTATAGTGTTATTTTCACTTGTGTTTAATGTTCTTTAAGTGTGATTAGTAAGTAGTATTTTGTATTCCTTTCATGTATTATAAAACTAATGACTAATGATACACTCTTGTTATCTGTTAAGGCAGTTTACGACACAAAATTATTATTAGATATGAACTACAATAATCCGAATTTTCGGCCGAGGGGTAAAACTAAACTGCATGTGCAAAGCTCTGTTTAACAATTATTGTTTCTTAATACATCATGTAATGCTTTGTAAATGATGATTGGTGTTAGATAAGGAAAATAATTTAGTCGAAACCATAAGAACTTTTGAAAGGCATTATTGACTAAGTGCTTTTAAAGAAGGATATAGGAAAACAAGTATACCAAAATAAAACAAGCATTTAATTTTCTTGAGTCAAAATGATAAAAAGGCAATTTTCTTCCATTCAAAAATCAGGATTTTGAAGCAATGGACCCCTTCACAATTAATAATAACTTCATGTATGGCATTTACAACTTTTCATATCAAATGTTATTCATAGCATACTGATTTTATACAATGAATATTAATAAAACTCTGGCATTACACAAATGACATTCAATACATGTTAACAATAACATTAAATCACACAGAAAACATAATTATTGTAAATAAAAAGCAACTCTACATAGCCCCGTTGGTGCACATAGGTACCATGTGACATTGAAATTAAATGTCGCTTGTTACCTTTTTGAACCAAGGGGGCGACATTTATCTGTCTCAACCTAGTAATTAACTTGTTTTACTGGTATGTATACAGTCATTGCGCTAAGTGACAGTTCGACCCTATTTCTCAGGACCAACAGTTTTATTATGTCTGTGTTTACATGGGTAACCATAGTTTAGACATTGTACCTTCTCCTGTATGTATCCTCATGTTTTTCATTCCTTCTATGTATCACTTATATGCATTTCGACACATCTCACACTTCAACAGTTTTCTCCTGTATTTTTCTTCATGTGTGTCTTAAAGTCACTATTCTGGTTACTTTCATAACCACACAACTCACACTTGTACAGTGTCTCTCCTGTTTGTATCATTAGGTGTCTCTCCAAGTGACCACTCTTGTTACATACATAACCACACAACTCACAGGCATATAGTCTCTTTCTTGCATGTATCCCAATGTCAGTATGTGTTTCTTCCAAGTTATCACTCTGGTCACATGAGTAACAACACACCTCACACTTTTACAGTCTCTCTCCTGTATGTATCCTGTCTCTTCAAGGAACCACTCCGGTTAAATGCAAAACCACACACCACACACTTGTACTCTCTCCTGTATGTATCGTCATGTGTAACTTCAAGGTATCACTCCGGTTACATGCAAAACCACACACCTCACACTTGTATAGCCTCTCTCATGTATATATCGTCATGTGTCTCTAAGTCTTCAAGTGACCACTCTTATTACATGCATAACCACACACCTCACACTTGTACTCTGTCCTATCTGTATGTATCCTCATATGTCTCTTTAAGTGACCACTCTTGTTACATGAATAACCACACACCTCACACTTGTACTCTCTCTCCTGTATGTATCATCATGTTTAACTTCAAGGTATCACTCCGGTTACATACATAACCACACACCTCACACTTGTACTATATCTCTTCTGCATGTTTCCTCATATGTAACTTCAAGTGACCACTCTTGTTACATGCATAACCACACACCTCACACTTGTACTATATCTCTCCTGCATGTATCCTCATATGTAACTTCAAGTGAACACTCTTGTTACATGCACAACCACACATCTCACACTTATACTATATCTCTCCTGCATGTATCATCATATGTCTCTTTAAGTGACCACTCTTGTAACATGCATAACCACACACATCACATGTGTACATGCTCTCTCCTGTGTATATCCTCATATCATAGTCATATGTCTCTTCAAGTTACAATCCTGTTTACATACATACTCATACACCACACACTTGTACTCTCTCCTGTATGTATCATCATGTGTAACTTCAAGGTATCACTCCGGTTACATACATAATCACACACCTCACACTTGTACTCTCTCTCCAGTATGAATCGCCATGTGTAACTTCAAGGTATCACTCCGGTTACATACATAACCACACACCTCACACTTGTACATTCTCTCTTCTGTATGTATTGTCATGTGTCTCTTCAAGGAATCACTTCGGTTAAATGCATTACCACAAACAGCACACTTGTATAGTCTCTCTCCTGTATGTATCCTCATGTGTTTCTTCAAGTTACCACTCCCGTTACATGCATAATCACACACCTCACACTTGTACTCTCTCTCTCCTGTATGTATCCTCACATGTCTCTTCAAGTCACCACTCAGGTTACAAGCATAACCACACACATGACACTTGTACATTCTCTCTCCAGTATGTATCCTCATGTGTTTCTTCAAGTCACCACTCTCGTTACATGCATAACCACACACCTCACACTTGTACATTCTCTCTCCTGTATGTATCCTCATATGTCTCTTCAAATCACATCTCCAGTTAAATGCATAACCACACACCTCACACTTGTACTTTCTCTCTCCTTCATGTATCCTCATATGTCTCTTCAAGTCATCACTCCGGTTACATGCATAACCACACACCTCACACTCTCCTGTATGTATCCTCATATGTCTCTTCAAGGTACCACTCCTGTTACATGCATAACCACACACCTCACACTTGAACATTCTCTCTCCTGTATGTATCCTCATATGGCTCTTCAAGTTGCAATCCTGGTTACATACATAATCACACACCTCACACTTGTACGGTCTCTCTCCTGTATGTATCCTCATGTGTTTCTTCAAGTCACTACTCTGGTTACATGCATAATCACACACCTCACACTTGTATAGCCTCTCTCCTGTATGTATCCTGATATGTAACTTCAAGTGACCACTTCGGTTAAATGCCTTACCACACACATCACACTTGTATAGCCTCTCTCCTGTATGTATGTTCATATGTCTCTTCAAGTCACCACTCTGGCAGAATTCATTACCACACACCTCACATGTAAACGGTCTTTCTCCTGTATGTTTTCTCATATGTCTCTTCAAGCTACCGGAAAGGTTACATGCATAACCACACACCTCACACGTAAATGGTCTTTCTTCTGTATGTATTATCATGTGTCTCTTAAAGGTACTACTATTGTAACATGCATAACCACACACATCACATGTGTGCAGTCTCTTTCCTGTATGTATCTTCATGTTTGTCTTCATTTGACTACTGTTAATACTTGTATTATTACACACCTCACCATTTTTTTTATTTTCATTAGTATTTTCTATGTTTTTCTTCTGTAATATTGCACTTGTTACTTGATTTTCACAGACACTGTGTGAAATGTCACTTTTATTATGTTCAACATTTGAAATGCTGTTGAGTGTTGTGTTAATGGTTGTTAGGTTTAAATGTTTTGAATACTTTTTAAAGTATTTATGATCGTTTTCTCGAAGCCACTGATCCAGAACTTGTAGATAATTGGATGTCAGTTTATCGCCACCATGCTTTCTCCTCAAATGACGCAGATAGGGGACTGCAGTTGTGAATGCTGTCTTGCAGTACATACATTGGTACACTTCTGGAAAATAACAATATTTACACGATATACAGGACACATTTTAACACGAAAATAAAAATACTAATAATTATGAATTTTGAAGCAGCAGTCTATGTTTTGCTCCTATTGACAATACAATACTATGAAAACATTAATGAATTTATCTTGAAGAGTGAACAATTATTTAATGTCATAATAACCAGTTAACAAAGACAACAAACCCTCTCCATTGACATATATAGGTCTCAAGAGCAAGTTCTTGTCTCTGATGAGGCCAAGTTCTTTGGCGTTTTCATCTCCGTTCCAAGCAAGCAGTTGCTCTCCTGTAGCAATATAAATATTTACAAGTTATTTATACAAGAGGACAGTGGGCCCTAAAGCTCTCACCTGACAAACAAAGGAACTAAACTATTGTGATTTGAAATGTGACTTCTACATGTTAACGTGCTTTTTGTTAAAATTTGACCTAGTGACCTAGTTTTTTTAAATCTCAAATAACCCAGTTTAGAACTGGGTCGAGATTTCATTGGGAAGAAATTTATGTTCTGACCAACTTTCATAAAGATTAAACAAAAATGTGACTTCTAAAATGAAAACTGCCCTGCCCCCTGACGGCCATCTTTTTCAACAGAACAGAACCATTTTGGAACTTGGCTCATGATATCATCAGAACAAATATTTTATACCAAGTTTTATGAAGATTGGACTAAAATGTGACTTTTAAAGTGTTAACAAGCTTTTACTACAGCCATATAAGGAAATCTGCATCCCATGGTGACCATGTTTTTTAACGAACCAGAACCATTTTAAAACTCCGCAAAGATATCATTAAAACAAATTCGCAAAGATATCATTAAAACAAATGTTCTGACCAAGTTTAATGAAGATTTGACAATACATGTAAACTTGACTTCTTTAGTGTTAACAAGGTTTTAGTCATAAAAGGAAATCTGCCTCGCCCCAAGGCGGAAATATTTTTCAAAAGACCAGTGGAATTTTCTAACTCAGCTGAGATAAGATTAGAACAAATGTTCTGACCAAGTTTCATGAAGATTGGACCATACACACGACTTCTAGAGTATTAACAAGGTTTAACAATAGCCATTTAAGGAAAACTTCCCAGCTCCCTAGTGGCCATGTTTTTCAACATACCGGTGGGGGAACAGGCAATGCAGACTTTACAACTCCTTTGCTAACAGATTAGGAAATCCTGGAAAATGTTACCCTGTGCTTGTTCCTTTCTCTCAAGATCTGTGGTCTGCTCTTCATCACTGTCAGAGTCTACACAGTCCATGGGACTCCAAGCAGCCCCCTCTACTGCCTTGGCCCCATCGGCACGACAGGCTGGACCCTTCATGAAATCAGTAGTCCGATAGGAAGGAGCCTTCATGAAGTCTGGTTTTATAGCTGGCAGTCCTGTTAGAATAGATATATATGAAACTCACTCTGATGTAAAGTGTCGTCCCAGATTAGCTTGAGCAGTCCGCACAGGCTATTCAGGGACAACACTTTCCGCTTTACTGTATTTTTTGTATAAAGGAAGACTCTTCTTGACGAAAATCCATTTCAGGTGGAAAAAGTTGTCCCTAATTAGCCTGTGTGGACTGCACAGGCTAATCTGGGATGACACTTTAAGGACTTATTGTTATTCACATGCATTAAACCATTATATTCTCAGAGTGTGGCCCATATATATACATATATATAATTATATATATATAGGAGTTGATTGGTTCGATAGGCTAGACCCTTCATGAAATCGGGTTTTTGGCTGGCTAGAACAAATTTATTTGAGTGTCGTTTGTGTAATATAAAATACCCATATACCACATGAACTTATAGTTCTGTGCAAAATATCAAGTGTAATTTCCAGTGTTCAACCAGTCAAAAGGCTACGTTGACGTATTTCTGACACCACAAGTTTTGATGCCGGTGGAAAAAGAATAAAATTTAATAAGAGAAAAATTCAAGGTCAGCAATACTGCCACTTATTTTTTTTTTATATTCAATGTTCTGAGAAAACTGGGCTTAAATTGCATGTGCATAAAGTGTCATCCCATATTAGCCTGTGCAGTCTGCACACACTGATCAGGGACAACACTTTGTGCTTTTATGGAATTTGTCGTTTAAAGGAAGTCTCTTCTAAATGAAAATCCAGTCTAAGCGGAAGTGTCGTCCCTGATTAGCCTGTGAGGACAGTACAGGCAAATCTGGGAAGACAGTTTAAGCACATGAATTAAGCCCAGTTTCTCAGAACATGGCCCCTATTTACTGTCAAACCCGATGCATGGTGAGTTCTATTTTTAAATGCCCTCCTTCAAGGACGGTATAAAACAAGAAATACCAGATTCATCCTGTTCGCAGTTTGAATCCCTCGGAATGTTCGGGTTGCAGTCATGGTCCGTTTTTAGTATCTTTCCATCTTCACAATTACCGGTAACAATTAATGGTTGAGCACAATTTTGGTGTATATTTGACATTTCAATCTCTTCCCTCGTCAAAAACACAGAATTGAGGTCCGCTTGTTTAGCATGATTTTCCATTGTTTTTAAATTATCAGTATGCGCAATTTTCCCACATACAGAATTGTGATCATTTGTTGTTGTATTTCCCTTGTCCCGTGTAAATATGTAATGTTTTACTTGCTCACATTCAGTACTGAGGCCATTTGTTGGTACACATCTCTGGTCTGTATTTTGATTTACAGACTGTTTTGTTTTCCAACATACAGAAATGAGCCCATTTTGTTCAGTATTTGCATTTGAATCAGCCGTTTGCTCTGTGTTCAAACATATAGAATTGATGGCGACTTGTCGGTTGTCATCTTGATGCATAACTTCACATTCTATTTGTTCTAATTTCACGCTGGCAAATTTGAAGCCATCTTGTTTGGCGAGATCTTGATGCATAAATTCACATTCTGTTTGTTCTAATATCACACTTGCCAAGTTGAAGCCATCTTGTTTGGTGAGATCTTGATGCATAAATTCACATTCTATTTGTTCTAATTTCACACAGGCCAATTTGAATCCATTTTGTTTGGTGAGATCTTGATGCATAACTTCACATTCTTTTTGTTCTAATTTCACGCTGGCCAATTTGAAGCCATCTTGTTCGTGATGCATAACTTCACATTCTTTTTGTTCTAACTTTACACTGGCCAAGTTGAAACCATTTTGTTTGGTTAGATCTTGATCTATCCCCACACATCCTACCTGTCCTGATTTTTCAATTGCAAAATTGAAGCCATCTTGCTTCATGTGATCTTGATGTATCTCTTCTTCACATAGGGTCTGTTCTGATTTGGCACAAGCAGAATAAAAAACATTAGCAACATTATGCCATTCATCCATCTCAATTTTGACAAAAACAGAGTTCAAGTCATCTGGTGTTCTGCCCGAGCTTAAAGTCTCTGGAATCGCCAAAGTAGATGTAGAGTGTACGTCAGTTTCCATGGTTGAATAAAATTCCCTTATAATTGCAGTCTTGCTTTAGCTTTCAGTGCCACATTCCACATTGTTGCATTCTGTCTTTTGTTTGTTTCTTTCGTACTTTTCGAACGACGTCTGAAGAGAACTATCCCCTGTAAATATATATAATATATATGAGCTTGCTTTGTAAAAAAGGGGGTTTAATGTATGTGTTAAGTGTCATCCCACATTAGCCTGTGCAGTTTGCACAGGCTAATCAGGGACTACACTTTCCTCTTTTATTGTATTTTTCGTTTGAAGGAAGATTCTTCTTGAGGAAAATCCCGTTTAGGCGGAAAGTGTCGTCCCTGATTAACCTGTGCGGACTCCACAGGCCAATCTGGAACAACACTGTATGCACATGCATTAAACCCCATTTTCACAGAGCGAGGCTCATAAGTGATATCAAAAAGACAGATTCATCATAGAAAGGCAGATACAAGATTCGAAAAACACTTTTCTAAATGGCCCGAACACGGTGCCTATACCAGGTGATGATTTCAAGATCTGTGTGTGGAGTAAACTATAAACAAAAGCACCACCCAGGTAACATTTTCAAGGATTACTTTTTTAATATTTCACCATGTTTAATGGGATAGAGTGGGAGCCCGCTCATTCGTGAGTTTTATATAGGAATCGTAATTTTTTAAACAAATAAGTATTTTTTCAGTAAAGTTCAACCGCGCGTTTGAACGGTTAGAAAAATGTAGGATCAGTGTGGGGACTTTATATTATTTTGACACAGAAATATCACCTCTGGTGAAATTAAGCAATAAATGTTAATGGTGGAGCTTATAAAATATATTATTTTGTATGCATTTTCAGGTTTCTATTATATATTTATGAAAAACAGTTCAAGAAAAACATTCTTATAGTAATATGATCTGTGTGGTATACATTTTTAGAAGGATCTGTGTGGTAACTGTCTTTCCATTTCTATTTAGTTGTTTAAAAAATGAAAACTACTTATCAACAATGTATTTGCTACTGGATTTGTTTATGCGATAGCATGTATTACACAGAATGGCAGTGTCATGGGTGTCAAGTTTCTTAGTTTGACACCCTCCGATTAATAATTGGAGCACCGTCCGTTTATAGTCTTTAGATTTCTTTTCTTTCGACGACTGGTCACGTTTAGCGAGAGATTAGACTACCGTTTACTCTTCATGGCTAAAAGTAAAAACAATTTTTTAATACATGCATAATGTGCATATATATGTATAAACTTAGGACATACCGGTCATACAGCATGAATACACAAGAATATACTTTTACAAATATAATATATATATATATATNATGGAATTTATTGTGCCACACAAAAATAAAACAAGAGTATTTATAATTGTATATATATCGTGTTCAAATTTAAATCTATGTTACCAGACCACATCTTGCGTTGAAATTTTGGCTATTGCTATAAGGAACACTGATGTAACTTTATTTTACGAAATATATTTAAAAAAAAAACGTTAATTTTGAGCATTATAGGGACTTTAAGAATTTCAACAAGTGCATAAAAAACAGTTTTTGTATGCTGGTTATGGCAATGTTAAATATGTCAGAATTACTTTACTTAATAAGCCTGAGTTCTTGGCCAAAAATGTGATGTGTACATCATTCATGTACACGGTTATTCTGCACACAACGTGATTTTGATATTTTTAAACATATTTTGGTATTTAAACTGTTCGTGAAACATTTGGTCACTTCTAAAGTAATTGTTTGGTGATGTTGAGGTTAGAATAGCGGGGAATAGCTGGAAATTGGATTATTGCAAGAAGCCCTATAGGATGCGGTATGACTAGATACCAAAAACAGTACTGTTTTTGCAAAAACAGTGTTTTAATATATGAAAACATAGAATATGATTGAAGATGAAAACATAGCTTTTTCCTATGTCTACTCTCTGGTTTGAAAAAGAATAGTAGTGTAAGATATTTCAATATATATGTTATAACTTTTTAATAAAATTTATTATAATAAAAATAATCCGCAGTGTTTTCATATACGAAAACAGTGATCAAATATATGGAAACAGTGAACAAATAAATGAAAACAGTGTTTTTAAACAAAACAAACAGGTATAAAATGCTTTTTGTAACTTCGACTTGATACCGTCTACAATCGTGCTCGATTATAACTGACAGGCGATTGTCTGGAAAACAGCGTGTTAGTTTTTGAAAATTATGTGCAAAGGATTACATGTAGTAGGTTAAAAAGATCTACAAGAAAGCTTAAGTTAAAAACAGAAGTAGGGGGTCTAGAGCTGGTGAGAATTCAACCGACTGACTCATTTCTGATTTTGAAAAACATGACAAGAGTGGCCTGGCGTCTTCTATATTCTAGGGTTTTCCAATTTAGGGCCGAAATCATATCGGAGCACTACTGGTGTAACTGTAGTCGTTTAGTATGTAACGGGCTGCTGATCTCTGGATCATTTCAATTTTGTATATGAGGTATTTCTGCCAGGGGTCCCAGACTGTGGAACAGTATTCAACTTGGGGGCGGACATATGTTTTGTAGGCAGCTTCTTTGACCTTTTTGTTGTCAGTTTTGACATTCCTTTTAATGAAACGGAGAGTATTTTTGGCCTTTGAGGTAAAGTTGTTTATATGAGGGGCCCAATTGAGATTTTGACCTAAGGTGACTCCTAAATATTTGGACTGTTCCGTTGACCTGAGTTCCATGTTATGTAACCTATAGGGGAATATGAGGAGGCTTTCGTTTTTTATGGATTCTTAGGATCTCACACTTGTCGGGATTAGATTCCAATTTCCATTGACCATTCCCGCTCCCATAACTCTAAAAGGTGCAGGTCCTGCTGTAAGCTTTCTGCGGAAGATATGGATTTGATAGTTAGATAAACGACAGTATCATTAGCAAAGAGACGGGCCCGACTTCTGATGCTTTCTGGTAGGTCATTAATGTAAGCGAGGAAGAGGCAAGGGCCAAGGACCGAACCCTGGGGGACTCCGGACAGGACTGGTAGCCTATCGGAACTTTTACCTTCGACGAGAACTTGTTGTGACCTGTTATGGAGGAAAGAGCGGACCCAAGAGGAGACCTTATTATCTATACCAAGATGCTTAAGTTTGAGGATTAGTTTGTGGTGATTTACTTTGTCGAAGGCTTTACTGAAATCCATTATGATGACATCAGACTGCTGACCGAGTTCTAGATTGTCAGCAATCTCCTGGGTGAAACCTATGAGTTGGGTCTCGCAGCTACATTTTGACCTAAAACCGTGCTGCTGGGGGCTTAATATGTTGTGGGAGTCAAAGTATTTCATAATGTTTGAGACCAGGACGTGTTCCATAAGTTTGGATGCAATGCATGTAAGGGAAATGGGCCGATAGTTGCTAGCTTTGGACTTTTGACCATTTTTGTAGACAGGGGAGATAACTGCATGTCTCCAGTCATCTGGGACAATTCCTGTAGCAAGTGATCTCTGGAAAATGCTTGTTAGCATTGAGGCAACTTCACTGTGCAGCTCTTTGAGTAGCCTTGGGGAGATTTCATCTGGGCCTGATGCTTTATTGGGATTCAGGCCAGTTAGGAGTTTATCAATTCCTTGGACAGTTATGTTTATTGGGGGCATCGGTGGGTAAGAGAGATTAGGTATGGCACTCTTAGCAAGTTGTTTGAGACTAAGAGGCTGGGGGTGGGAGAGAAGGGATTCAAACTGTTGATTTAGTATGTTGGCCTTTGTGGTTGGATCAGAGTGGATTTCACCGTTACTGCTTAGTGGGGCTACTCCGGAGTTTACATTTTTGTTTGATTTGATGAAAGAGTAAAACTTTTTATTTTGACCTGGGTTGAAACTATCACTGAAGATAACTGTATCTAAGTAGGACCAATACGAGTTCCATATTTGCTTTTGTATTTGGGTTTTAAGGGATTTGAATTGTGTGACTTTTTGGGCGTTTGGAGTTTTTGACCTTTTTAGTTTTGAATAAAGTTTATCCCTTTTACGTATGAGCTTGACATTGGCATGCGCGATCCATGGAAGATCCACACGTGACTTGCTTAACCTAGATGGGATGTGTTTTTCGGTAAGTCTATTTATTTCGGCCTTGAGACTGTTTCAAGAGGTATTTGGAGCAGTGTGGTCCAACTGGTCAAATTTAACTGAAAACAATTTTAGCTCTTTTTTGAAGCCAGACCAGTCAGCCTTATAATATGATCTGACCTTTCTCTTTGCTTGAATGGGGCTGCCTCTTTTAATATTTAGTTCATGGAAAACGATGTCATGATCAGACAATCCTAGGCTTGGAAGGGTTTGGATGTTATGCACGACAGAAGGGGAGTTTGTAAGGAAGAGATCTAGGATATTTTTTATTTCTAGTGGGAATTTTGACCATTTGTTCAAGATTGAAGATTTTCGGAGAAGTTTTCATACAATTCTTTGAATTTACAGGACGGGGTGGGTGACTCTGTTTGCCAGTCCATGTCTGGCATATTGAAGTCTCCGAAGATCCAGATGAAACTATTCTTGGGGATTTTAGCAATAGATAACCAAAGTTCTTGGAGTGATTGTGCATCATTTTCATGGGGCTTATAAAATGACGACACATAGATATCTTTTAGACCTGTAATAGATATCTTTGAGATATCTTTGACCAGGTGATGTTACATTTAGTGGTAAGATTTGGGTGGTCTTGGCTCAGTAACCTGTTGCTTACAGCTATGAGGACGCCTCCTCCTTTTGTTGACTGCCTGTCATCTCTACAAATTTGGTAATTAAGACTGCTGGTTCAACCAGGTTTCTGTTAGGCAGATGATATCAGGTTTAGTTTGGTGGATGACCTGGTGGAGTTCGGGAATTTTATTCCTCACAGATCTGCAGTTGATATTAAGAACTGTAAGGCGTTCACTTTGGGGTAATTGTTTCGGTGGTTGACCTTTTGACTTATGGGAGGGTTTGGGGGTTGATGTGGCCTTGAGAGGCTTTTTAAGGGATGAAGTTTCACTAAGTGGTGTGGTTGGTGTATTTGGATGTAGGGGTGATTCCTTTTCATTCATGGTTTCTAGGGGGCTGTAGGTGTTGTTACTTAGGGAGTTTAATGAGTCGGACAGTGAGGACGAGTAATTTAAGATACCACAACATAAACAATGCCAAGTGAAACTGGAGTTTGACAATTGTTCATATGTTCTATCGCCTATACCTTGACAGTCAATGTGAAACCAGGACTCACATGAATCACAGAGGATACCTTAAGCGTCCCATGTAACCTCCTTGCTACAGCTTCCACAAGGATATTTAGGACCTGGATTTAGTTCAATATCTGAAGTTTGGGTTGCTAGGAGGCAGTGGATAAATATTAATCCTTGTTAACATAGTGCTGGTAGTTAGATCTTATTTCTGGGCCTGCACACAATCTTTTGTGGGACAGGAAAATTGAGAGGTTGTTTGAGTACGACGTGGCTTTGGTACGAATACTAAATTGCACCAAAACTGGTCTGACATGGAGTGGACTGTCGATTTCTTTGTAACCAAAGAGGTTTAACAACTGTATGATAAAGAACAGGAAGGTACCTATTGTTTGCAAGTTCCTTTTCTTTTCTGAAAATGTCAACAAATAATTACCGGAAGTTGCGTTAAGAACAATGCCAGACAATTGAACTTTCTACCACCAGTTTTCAAAACGAAAAGTACGTGATGAAAACACAACTTTCCAGATGTTGGAGAGAGGTAGGGTATGTCAATGGGTTATTCTTACCACCTGTTAGGAAAGTATGACGGATCTGTCAGGATAACATGAGAAATTGTTAAAAATGTGAAGAGCTAGAAAAATACGTGACACTGTATCCGACATAAAGAAGAAATCATTAATCTATAGCATCATTTAAAAGCGTACTGGAGTAAAAATTAATTTAAGTCATAGTTTTAAGCCATTTGCACCATATAAAGGGGGGGGGGAGTACTGGAGTAAAAATTC